>OX439472.1:2714365-2985304 GCA_949320105.2 Crepidodera aurea | reverse complement strand
TTCGCTCTTAATATTCAAATCTACATTTTTAAGCAGCCCAATGAGTATATAATTTAAGTATATTTATAACATGACAAATTATTAATTAATTCGCGAAAATCACGGAGTGGGCGACATCTACTTGAACTACTGATAGGGAGATAAATGAAAAGTTGATTGGCGATTGGCTTGAAAGTAGGCGGGAAAATTAAAAAAGCTGTCATTGTTAATTTTCAATTGGCTGCAGCTGTTGTTGACGTTTATCAACTGCTTGTCACAGAGGTAAGTTAAATGCATTAAAGTTGCCTACTTTCTGGGGATTTCACCCTTTTAGGGCAACTTCTACTGACGCTTGATCTTCGCGAATTGTTACGGTGGACAGGCCCCGTTTCCGGGACGTGCAACAGCAGCGTGTAGGGCATACGTCCCGTCAACAGAAGATCGCTCAGCTCACTCTATTTATCACTATATAAGAAAAAGTCTATGTTCAATTGATTTTATTATTTTTTGATCTGCAGTGAAGGAAAATTATAGGTCTGATATTCATACTTGGGTAAAAACCTCCACAAAAACCTGTGACCAGACTCTCGAGGTGTGGCAGATATTGATATCATATTTTTTCAAAAATTCTTTCTCTCTCTCTCTCTGATCATGAAAACTTAAATATTAAAACTGTCCGCATAATAAAATAGTAGCCGTAAGGGGTAGTCTCACACTATCGGGGAAGGGAAGAACCTTTACCCGATGTGCATAAAGCATTTCCACCCGCCAAAAAAAAATAGATTAGCTTTAGGTTAGGTTAGATCTGTGTAATAAGTGTCCATTTTAACAGTGTTACTCAACGTTCCTATAAATATTTACCTAAACCCATGATTTCTGAAATTGAATTGGCAACGTTGTATTTTCAACTTTGAATTAATAAGATGGCTGTCATTTGACAAGCAAATTATTTATGTCCGTCAAATGAACCTTTCCTTTTTTATATAAAGCGACAAATTTAAAATTGAATTCTTTCTGATTAAAACGCCAGAAATTAAATAAAGTCAAACCTTTTTACTACTATACTATACAGAAGAAAGGAGTGCAGTATTTAATTTGCAGAACGTAGTACAGGTTCAAGAGGTAGAAATTTTATTTTTACCTCATCCTTCAATGCTTATTTGTAGTTAAAATTTAAATTTGAATACATCTGATCGGCCTAATATAGTTTTTGTCTAGATTCTTGTTTCCATGGTTTTTACTGTAATAAATTTGTTCTTTTGACAGATAAGTCAGACTTTATTTATTCATAGCCGTACCGTATGTATTTTAATTGATTCAGAATTTTGTATTAATATATATTTCAAAATGGCTTCATTCTAAAAATATTATCAGTCCTCCTAAATCCTTGAAGGCAGAATTATTAGTAATAGCAAGGCAACATAAAAACAAATTCAAAAAATATATTATGGATGAGATGGCCAGAGAAAAAGGAATTAAAATTCTCAGATTTCCTCCGAACCACGCAGAGTTAAATTCCATTGAACTGATCTGGTCTCAATTATTAAAAGGTTATGTTTCTCAAAACAATAAAACATTTAAATTTCCTGATGTGCGAAATTTGTTTTTGAAGGCAGTTTCAGATGTAAATAGAGAACATTGGGGAAAATGCATTGATCATGTTTAAAAATGTGGAAAATTCATTTAGGAAAGTGGATATATCAATGGATAATTTAATAGAACCGATAATAATAAACATCAGAAAAGACAATTATAGTGATGCCAGTAGCTTTAGTGAAGACAGTGACTTTTAAAGATAGTTCTTGAACTAACTTTTTTTTTAATCTTTGAGTTTAGGTAAGTACTGAAGCGTTACTTTTAATGCCAAGAGATTTAATTTAATCCCAACATATAATCCTCCTTGTTATTTATTGGTTAAATTTAATTCGTTCAATGTTAAAGTGTCGGATGCATAAAGTTTATTTTTATTTTTTGTAAATAATATAACTTCAAAATTTAATCTACGAAGTGCGTATATATATTTTATATGATGTGACCTTATTTATATTATAGAAACTTATTTTGCAAAGTACGCCTATGGAATGTGACGTTATATCCCCACTTTGACTGTACTCATCTATCCTTTATAGTATATATTACTATAGAAACAAGTTATTATTATGTGCCGTTGCTAGGAAATAAAACTAAAAGCTTAACTTTTCTTGTAAATATCTCGGAAGATCGAATTTTCACAGACATGAGACCTACATTTTTCGCCGATTTAGATAGGAATTAGTCTACCCTGAAAGTTTCATTGAATTCTGACGAGTGGATTTCGAGATCCTCTGGACACACACACACATACACACACACACACACACACACACACACACACACACACACACACACACATACAAACCTTGCTCGTTTAATAGTATTTGATAGAGTGAGCTGAGCGATCTTCTGTTGACGGGACGTGTGCCCTACACGCTGCTGTTGCCCGTCCCGGAAACGGGGCCTGTCCACCGTGACAATTCGCGAAGATCAAGCGTCAGTAGAAGTTGCCCTAAAAGGGTGAAATCCCCAGAAACTAGGCAACTTTAATGCATTTAACTAACCTCTGTGACAAGCAGTTGATAAACGTCAACAACAGCTGCAGCCAATTGAAAATTAACACTGACAGCTTTTTTAATTTTCCCGCCTACTTTCAAGCCAATCGCCAATCAACTTTTTATTTATCTCCCTATCAGTAGTTCAAGTAGATGTCGCCCACTCCGTGATTTTCGCGAATTAATTAATAATTTGTCATGTTATAAATAAATACTTAAATTATATACTCATTGGGCTGCTTAAAAATGTAGATTTGAATATTAAGAGCGAAGCTCGGTGACCAGATATTTAGCGTTATTTGAGTATTTAATAGAAATTTTTTGGTAATTTGCTTGATTAATTGTTTTGAATTAATAGTCAACAAATAGATCTTGTACATATCCGGGAGAAAATTGTAATTTTATTGATTTATTTGCCAGGTAAGTTTGCACATTACCTTGTTGCTTAATTCCAGTATTATATTTATGATTAATTTTTGTTAAAATATACTTATTTTTATAAGTGTACATAAGTGACGTATTCACATATAACTTCTTGATATCGAAAATATTTATTTCAGAGAATAGGGCATCGGATGGATGCCTAGTGTTTTTATTGTATATAATTTAAAAAAAATTTTTTTGTAGTACTTCTAATTTATTTATGTGGTTCTTTGATGTGGCACCCCACGATAAGATGGCATATTGAGTTCGGCTTTGAACTAGGGCATGTGACCATTAGTTTGTACATTAAATAAATCATTTAGATAGAGCGAAAAGAGGGTTGGTCCTAGTACGGTTCCTTGGGGTATCCTGTAGCTCAAAGTTTTTGAATTGCTGTATGTTGTTCCAATTTTAACAATCTGCTCTCTGCCTGATAAATAGTTATTAAGAAGTTTTATTTATTTTTATTTTATTTATTTAGGAGTTACACTATCAAACGGGTTGCCCCTATTACAGGATAATGTTTCAGAACTTCTTCACGTAGATTGCGAACCCGATCATAATTACGCACTGAAAAAAAACTCGTTGAGAAAAAAAGTGTGTAATTATATCAGACTCCCAATCGACGGGTAAGAGACTTACAAGTGAAGAGAATAACTAGATATAAAGTTAAGACAGAAATAAACATAAAATTACAACATGCGTTAATAACTAAGCGAAAAATTGGAATTTTAATTATTTACATTTAATTTGATAAGTAAAAACTTTTAATTTGAATAACCTTACAGCTTAATAAATCGAGGTTAGGTTCGATCTCGGAATAATTTGTAATTGCCTGATATAAAGGGAAGGATTTATAAATGTTGGTTCTGTGAGAAGGAAGATATAATAAATTATTGCTTCTATCATTAATTCTAGGAACGTGAAAATTTAGCATATTTGTCAGATTAATGCAGTCGATATTACCATTTACTAATTTATGTAAGAAAATCACAGATAGCATGATTAGGCTACAGGCATTAAAGCGTTCGTAAAAGTATTCCTGAGGAGTACCTCTTGCTGGAAATTCTTTATCTAAAATAAATGAACACATCTTGAAGAATTTTCGCTGAATCCGTTCGAGTTGCACTATTTGGTAGTTAAACATAGGACTCCAGATGATGCACGCGTATTACAGCCTTGATCGTACGAGTGTGGAAAATAATAAGTTCATAGTAGAAAATTCAGTAAACTCTTTCATATTGCGAATAAGAAACCCAAACATTCGAAACACAGAGAATACTGTCTTCTCGATGTGGCTCGAGAATGTCAACGCAGGATCAAAGTAAACTCCCAGGTCCTTAATTAGGTTAGGTCGTGTTATAATACAGTTTTCAATAGAGTATGGGAATAAATGGAACGATTATTTTCTGCAGAATGTCATTACATTGCACTTACCTACATAGCTTATTCCTAATGCACCATTCATTAAACTCTGATATATTTTTTTGGAGGTTTTCACAATCCTGGATATTATTAATTTCACAATAGAATTTCATATCGTCTGCATAAATCTTTATCAAAACGTTTATTTTACTAGCAATGTCGTTAACAAAAAGATTAAATAACAACGGACCCAGGATTGACCCTTGTGGAACTCCTGAGCTTTGTATAAAAGTTCGTGATTTAAATCCGAGGCACTGAACATATTGTTATCGATTGTTTAGGTATGATTTGAGGATTGATAGTAACTGACCAGAAAAACCAAGGTTGTCAAGTTTGATTAATAGGAGGGAATGATCCAATGTGTCGAATGCTTTGGAGAAATCAGTATAGATTACATCTACCTGACTTCTCCTACTCCTTTAGAGGAATACCACGAATCCCTGAGTTTTCCAAGACCGTTAACAACTGTGTATGATCCACAGTGTCAAAGGCCTTGGCAAGATCTAAGAAGACGCAACGTGTTGGTTTTTTAGAATCAACAGATTTGTAAATGTCGCTTGTTAGTTTAGCAATAGCGTCGTTGGTAGATAGGCCTTCACGGAAGCCATACTGGTTTTTAGAACTCATCTTATATTTATTTTTGCACAATTGGTCATTTTTGACTGTTTACCATATCTATTTTGATGACAGTGAGGAGCATTTACTAATGTCAAGAAAAACTGAACGGTAAGTAATTCACTTACCGTTCAGATTTTTTACTTACCGTTCAGATTTTTCACTTACTGTTCAGAATTTTATAGGTACTCTCATACCGAAATTTTGATTTTTCAGGAATTATTGCGGCACATCCTTCTTCCCATACCCGTTCTATTTCTTCAAATTCACTTTCGTCGCTCATATTTTGAAAATTATAATAATAATCAATAAGAAACACTAAAAAACCAAACTTATTGACATAACATGACATTTTAAGTGACAGCAGAAAAAGCCATGTTCATACTTATTACGCATCCTACTAACTACCTAGCAACCATAACATGTATCTTGATATGATGAATCGAAATTTTGAATATGAAAAAAAATGGATAATTTAATAGTTTATTATTGCCCAATCGTGCAAAAATCGTTATAAGCATGTCGAACGGTAAGGGTTACCGATGTGAGACAATAATTGGTCGTCGCTTCGCTCCTCCTCCAAACTATTGTCTTCCATCGGTAAAAAGCCCTTACCGTTCTCCAAACTTAATATACTAAATATTCCATTAATCTACTAATTAGAGCTTTTTCGAAAATTTTTGTAAATGTTATTAATGAAATCGGGCGATAATTTGTTACGTTTTTTATGTCACCTTTTTATGGATTGAAACGACTATAGTTTTTTTAAAATGATCAGGGATGTGACCTTCATTAAATATTTGATTAATTAAGTGCGTTAGTAGTGGTAAAATAACTGGCCATATTTCTTTTATTGTTTCTGCTTGCACGCCATTGAAACCAGGAGACTTTTTATTTTTTAGAGACAATATATTTTTTTATTTCTTCCTCTGTTGTAGGTCTCAAAAAAAAAGAACTTTGCATAATGATGTTTTGAACAGGATGAGGTGTACTTGGCGTAACGATCTGTTCTGCCAAACTTTTGCCTACTCCTGAAAAAAATGTATTAAACTCTTCAGCTGTTAATTCTGGTATTGTTTCAATTTTATTGTCTTGAGTTTGTATTTCCGTAATTACTTTTTTTTTTCATTATTATTACTTTCCTTGTAGCTGGTTTATTGTGCTCCACAGTCCCTTTGAACGATGTTTATTCTCTTCGATTTTTTTTATACAGGATGTCCCACGACGTACTGTACACAGTCCAACCATAAGTACTATGGACCGAGGCCATTTCATATCTGGTATTAAAAAATGCCTTGTTACGTTTTTGGCGGATATACAGGGTGATATTTGAAAATATGTGAATTATTCTACGTTAAGTATATCTAAAAGTAAAAATCTCAGACCAATCAAATTTGGCACACTAAGTGTGCTCCCTGAGCTCAATAAAATAGGTTTTAAAAAAATTTTAATTTCAGGTCCGGACTTAGTTTTTTTAGATTTTTATTGGTTTTTTGAAAACAACACCCTGTAAGATAGATCAGACAATTTTTATTTTTCTCACTTTAAAGCTTAATGATAATACTAAGCAACAGTTAAAAAAAATTGAACGCGCAACTTTTTGTTTTCTGCAGAAAAAATAAAACTTTTAAAAATAGTATAATTTTAATGGATTCACATTCTTCTTATGACAGATGCGGCACTACATTGATAGCACATCATCATTTTTAAACAAAAATCATAAGGAAAGTTCATTTTACTCGATATAAAGTATTATTCAATCAACCGTTGAAATTCCAGGTCCGTATTTATTTTTTTAAAGTTTTTATTGATCCTGTAAAAACAACACCCTGTAAAGCGATTATAACAAATTTTCTTTCTGTAACGTCAAAGCGGATGATATTAACCGAAATTAAAAAAATGCTGTTTGCCATAGAAAAAACTGTTACTTTTGAAAACAGTGCAAATGTTTGATTTTCCACTACAGACATAAAAATACTAAATTCAATTTTCTAGAACATTTAATTGAATTGACTTAACGATAACAATAACATATTAAGTGAGTAAACCAGTAAGGAATTTTAATTTATTAGATTCGACATCCTAAGACCGGTTTCTGTCTTTCGACTTCATCAGTTAGGATTTTCGAATCCAATAAATAAAATTCCAAACTCGTACAAGTCAATAGCTATATCCGCTATAAGATAACATTTTTAGATGTGCTACCATCTATGGTAAGAAGAGAGTATTGACATTAAATTTTGACTGAATCTAGTCAAGATGTCACTCTCTTCTTTTTTATCCCTTTCAGAGATTAATACAAAGTGAGTAAACCAGTAAGGAATTTTAATTTATTAGATTCGACATCCTAAGACCGGTTTCTGTCTTTTAAACAAAAATCATAAGGAAAGTTCATTTTACTCGATATAAAGTATTATTCAATCAACCGTTGAAATTCCAGGTCCGTATTTTTTTTTTTAAGTTTTTATTGATCCTGTAAAAACAACACTTGTACGAGTTTGGAATTTTATTTATTGGATTCGAAAATCCTAACTGATGAAGTCGAAAGACAGAAACCGGTCTTAGGATGTCGAATCTAATAAATTAAAATTCCTTACTGGTTTACTAACTTTGTATTAATCTCTGAAAGGGATAAAAAAGAAGAGAGTGACATCTTGACTAGATTCAGTCAAAATTTAATGTCAATACTCTCTTCTTACCATAGATGGTAGCACATCTAAAAATGTTATCTTATAGCGGATATAGCTATTGACTTGTACGAGTTTGGAATTTTATTTATTGGATTCGAAAATCCTAACTGATGAAGTCGAAAGACAGAAACCGGTCTTAGGATGTCGAATCTAATAAATTAAAATTCCTTACTGGTTTACTCACTTTGTATTAATCTCTGAAAGGAATAAAAAAGAAGAGAGTGACATCGTGACTAGATTCAGTCAAAATTTAATGTCAATACTCTCTTCTTACCATAGATGGTAGCACATCTAAAAATAACATATTAAATAAACACTACTTTAAAAAAGACTTAATCTGATTTAAGTTTATTTTCAAAATGCCATCCATTCGCCTCCCGGCACTTCCTTTCTCTTTTCAAGATACCTATTGCTTATGGCTTTTCTTATCTGATCTGGATGTCTTTTTATGAAGCGAAATGCTTCAAATATTCTCTCACGTAGCTGATCTCTTGTTGTAATCTCTACCTCATAGACCATGGTTTTTAAAACGCCCCACAAATAATAATCTACTGGGGTAAGGTCAGGTGATCTAGCCGGCCAGGGAATTGGCCCACCACGTCTCATCCATCTATTGGGAAAATTTTGATTCAGAAACTCATTAACTGCCTTGGTGTAATGGGGTCCTGCTTCATCGTGTTGAAATCTCATACTTCTCACATCGACTTCCTCATCTTCTAGAAGAACTGGGAGAACATACGCCAGAAAATCAAGGTATTCTTGCCCATTCAATCTATCGTTCAAAAAATAAGGACCCACTAATTTATTACCGATGATACCTGCCCAAACGTTAACAGAAAATCTAACTTGAGATCTAGTTTGCTTTATTACATGTGGATTTTCATGTCTCCAGTTGTGATTATTTCTGGAATTGTTTATGCCGTCTTTCGTGAATTGGGATTCATCGCAAAACAATGTTTGATAAATGTGTCTTCTATTTGCAGAGATCCACCTGCATAATCGTAAACGTGGAATATTATCTCCTGGATGCAGTCTCTGTACCAGTTGGGGGTGATATGGATGGAGGAGATCTTTCTTTAACGTCCTGAAAACTGTGGACTTAGAAATATCCAAAATACTGGATATTCTCCGGGTACTACCCAAGTAGCATTTTGGCGACGATAACCACATAATACACAAAAATTAACGTTGTACTTGGTGAAGAAATTAGTCATTTATGAAAGGACGCTTTCCAAACCACGGAACAACGTCGTCTTTATGTTAACCATTACTTTAGTTAAACTACTACGTTGTAACAACGTTTACCCAACCGACTACAAGTAGTAACTATTTTGGGACTGGGAATAACGTTCTAAAAACGTTTAAGTGACAACTTTAGTTATGATAAACGTTTTCCCGACGGAGAGCCTACCTTTTAAAATTCAACTAATCGGTGGGAATTTTTTAGTTACATTAAAAACGTTTTCGCGGAGTCATCTTTGCAACTAACCTCTTTTCAATTATTTACTATACAGGATATGCCGGCGATATTTAGATAATTATATACTTAATTTGTATTTTTTTTATTTTTGTGAGGACATACTGTTGGCTAAATTGCTTCATATATCTAATAAAATAAGAAGAACTGAAAAACTAAAATGATCCTAATCTAACCTCAACATTTTATTTATTTTGATTGTTGCTGTCAGACTTTTGTAGGCGGCCAGTATACCGTACCATTCCCTTCCCATCGGTGAGGTATCGGTTCTACCTCTAGTGTACTTTTTATATAAACCACTTTAAAATAGTTAGCCATTTTTGGAAAAAATACCGGATAATTCGAAGATAAATAAAAAAATACCATAAAATGATACAATTGACACTACTGACAGCCTAACAGCTGAATGACACGGAGAGGCGCGTTCCAAAATGTGGAGCGGGGTGTGTTCGTTAGTTGGACTGCGTTTAGTTTTTGGTCGGATAAGCAACTCCAGTCGCGCTTCGGTTATAAAAATAGTTGTGTGGAAGACTAACGTTGAAAGTTAGTATATTTTTTAGTTATCTGACAACCTATTATACTCGTGCGCCATGTTTAAAGTGTAATTCTCTTTGGAAACATGGTCGGCCATCGGCCATTAAAATTTGGGACGTAAACAAACAAACAAATTATTATAAAGCCTTATTTTAGTTTTCTAGAAACAATTCATATATATATCCCGTTTAGTTCGCGTTTGAATCAATATCAAAATTAAGTAATGTTTATCTAAATTTAATTTTTTTGTTTTTTTTTATTTTTGATTTTTGTGAAATTCGCAACGGATTAAAGGCCCGCTTGTTTTTTGGCATAAAGTAATAGTATATCTGACAGTAAAATGGAATGCGTTGTTAATTTCTTTTTCGAAATCGTTATATTTCGGCAATATAAATAGGCTATCTTGAGCATAAGGATAAAACATTTTGATATAACATGGCGATAGTGGTTGTCAGAAAGTTTTCTCTAAGTGTCCATTTTGGCCATCAGTAATTATGTGGTTAAAAAATTTACTATTTTCTAAACAATATGGAAAGTAAACTGTCATTGCCGCGCGAGAGGGCGCAGGTGTATAGTTGTTGTTAAGTCATTTCAACAACGTTTAGGAAACGACCAACTGCTAACTACAGTTAAAACTGAAACGTTTTAAAAACCCAAAAATGATTGACCAAATTGGTGCAAATCGGGGTTGTAACATCGTTGTGTTAAGGTTGGACACGCAACTTATGTTTAGTTGCGAAACTTTTTTAAACCCGTCGCCGCAACGTTAAATTGTTACTTGGGTAAGCTTCTCATTTTGATTTACCATTTCCAAAATACCCTCTTTTTGGCCTTCTGTCAGTCGCTCACCACGTTCTGCAGTACCAGAAGGAAATCTTCCAGTTTCTCGTAGGTGCATAAAAACGCTGTTAAACGTTTGGTGGTTGGGGATTCTTCTATGAGGGAATTTTCTCCGGTACTCCCTGACTGCTGCTCTGGCATTTTCCTTACAATATCCGTACACAAAAATGATATCTGCGTATTCTATGTAGGTAAACTGACGAGGCATCGTGATAAAGAACTAACACAAACGTCAAAGCGAATTCAAAGCCTACTTGCATTTGCACAATTATCAAAAGTAATAGTTTTTTCTTTGATGTGACAGAAAGAAAATTTGTTCAAATCGCTTTACAGGGTGTTGTTTTTACAGGATCAATAAAAACTTTAAAGAAATAAATACGGTCCTGGAATTTCAACGGTTGATTGAATAATACTTTATATCGAGTAAAATGAACTTTCCTTATGATTTTTGTTGAAAAATGATGATGTGCTATCAATGTAGTGCCGCATCAGTCATAAGAAGAATGTGAATCCATTAAAATTATACTATTTTTAAAAGTTTTATTTTTTTCCGCAGAAAACAAAAAGTTGCGCGTTCAATTTTTTTTAACTGTTGCTTAGCATTATCATTAAGCTTTAAAGTGAGAAAAATAAAAATTGTCTGATCTGGCTTATAGGGTGTTGTTTTCAAAAAACCAATAAAAATCTAAAAAAAACTAAGTCCGGACCTGAAATGAAAATTTTTTTAAAACATTTTATTGAGCTCAGGGAGCACACTTAGTGTGCTAAATTTGATTGGTCTGAGATTTTTATTTTTAGATATACTTAACGTAGAATAATTCACATATTTTCAAATATCACCCTGTATATCCGTCAAAAACGTAACAAGACATTTTTTAATACCAGATATGAAATGGCCTCGGTCCATAGTACTTATGGTTGGACTGTGTACAGTACGTCGTGGGACACCCTGTATAGTAGTCGTTTTTTGTTTTTTTAATTAGTTGATCAGTCAAGGTTCTATATTCTATGTATCTTTCTTTTTTCGCTAAGTTTCCAAAATCATCTTTATTTCTTTCACCGATTGAATTTACTATACCTTGAGTTATCCATCCTTTCCGTTTTTTCGAATACTGTTTTTGGTTAATTATGTAAGAGTTTTTCTGAATAAGTACATCAATAGATTCTGAGAAGTAATTACATTTTTTATTTATATCCGTAAAGTTGTAGTATAACGACCAATCGAAGCTTCTACAGTCTGAATTTAATTGTTTATAGTTAATACGCTTTAATATTTTGTGTCTTTCATTTTTTTCCATGTACAAAGGAAAATATGCAAATGTAGCTCGGTGATCAGTAATTCTTGTATCATAAATAACTGCTTTACAATCTTTAATGTCGTTGAAATTATTTGTTTTAAAAAATATATGATCTATACAACTTTTTGAATTACCTTGTACTCGAGTAAATTTATTAATTAATGATATGAAGTTGAATTCCCCCAAAATATCGAAGTAGTTTGATACCAAATCAGAATTTTTTTTTATATTTATATTAATATCGCCTACAAAAATATGTTTGTTTATATTTACGTTTATTTTTGTTTGATCCAGATATGTACAGAGATGATCCACGAATTCTTCTTCTCTCACAGGTGGAGGTTTATAGAATGCTGTTATTAAAAGTTTATTGGAATTGTTTATTTTTAAAGTGGTTTGTATGGCTTTGCAAGGTCCTATTTGTATTATTTCAGATGTTTGTATTAACGTTTTCTTAATATAAACTATTGTTCCATCGTGACTATATCACCCTTGTTATAAATTATATCATAATCAGTTAATTGAAATATATCAATATCAGAAATATTAAATGTCTCGGTAAGAACAATACAATCAAAACTGTTGAGGGTTCTGGAATAAACCCTATGTTGTGCCAGTTTCCCAGGACGACCAACACTGTGTTATCGCCTTTTTAAACTGCATCGTTGTATTCGTAGAAAAATGGACTGTATTAGGATTGTCTCTCAACTTCATTCAACAAAAACTATGAACCCTTTTATTTAACTATTTATTAAACTTGTTAAATAAAACAAACAACAACATAACAAAGGATTACCTTAAACTAGTAATCAATGAACAAGTATTATAATTAATATGTGCTTAACAAGCACTAACACATATTAATGAAAATGAATTAAAATAAAAATGATCACATCATTCAGAAAATATTGTTTGCTGTACTACGAAGCACTGAGTTTAGATTTAAATGTAAAATGAAAAATACAGTGGACTGCCTGATACGCAGCAAGTACCACTGTGAAGAAATATTTTTTAAATAAAATGGACCGCCTGATTGCAGCTAAGTCCCACTGGCTTAACGAGGCCTTGTCTCGGAGCGTCGCTTGAGCACTGACTTTAGATTTTACGAATTTTACCGGTTTCAGATATATCCCCTCCTTGGCCGGCAATTTGTTCTAGAAAGTTCGTTAGCGTGAATCGCGTAAACAAGTGTAATATTTTTTTTTTATTGTCTAGACTCGACGGTTAAATTTACGACCCATTAATTAACTTTGATGAGACCGCTTCCGGGTTGTTCGATGCCGCAATTATGAAATGGAGCAAAAAATTGTTTTTGCCGACACCGCGCCTTTGTGATGCCGCTCGTCAACATATTTGGTGCGGCGTTGCCGGTTGTACTAATAAACGAATATGAGTTTACATGTTTAATTATCTGAAAATTAAACATTCTCCCCCCGCGAAAAGAGGCGGAGTATAGCGACGCATTGGTATTGAAAGTTTTTTTTTTTTTTTTAAAAAATTTTTAGTAATTTGGGTCATCACCCTGTAGTTTGGGAATGAATTTAATTGAAATAAGTTTGAAAAATGTAAAGGGTTTTAAAATATTTGGATATTTGGATCCTGGCCGCTTGTGGGCGCATAGTTTACAAAATATGATTTGTACAAACGATTTGTGATTAGGCATCACCGAGCCATGTTCCTTATTTGGAATTAAAAAACAAAACATGCCAAAATCTTAGCAACATTTGCAAAAAATTGCAACTATAGGCGTTGGCTTTCCCAGATCTGCTAGCAGGAATATCCCAGATCAATTCCTTAGCCCTCTCTCTATAACGACTACCTCAGCCTACAATAGTTTCTCCCTACAAATGAATGCCAAAATAGTACATGAATGTTTGAACGAAAATGGGCAAAAAGATCCCAAGGGTATACGATCACCCTGTATGAAAGTAGAATTGTTTAAATATTTGGATGGATATAAAATCCTAAGGGTATTTGCTCACCCTGTATGAATGAAAAAGTTTAAAATATTTGGGATGGATATAAAATCCTAAGGGTATTTGCTCACCCTGTATGAATGAAAAAAGTTTAAAAGTTTTCTGAATGATGGATATAAAATCCTGAGGGTATTTGCTCACCCTGTATGAATGAAAAAGTTTAAAATATTTGGGAATATTTTCCGCTTGAGGGAATCACCCTGTAAAGGTTTAGAATTTGCCATAGAATATGGGCACGAAATGTCCCTAGGGTATAATCACCCTGTATGAATGAACAAGTAAATGCGTAACAAGAGACTTAATGAAGATCACTGTTATGAGTTGAAATGAAAATGTGAACGAAAAATACAAAAATTGCGACTATAGGCGTTGGCTTTCCCAGATCTGCTAGCAGGAATATCCCAGATCAATTCCTTAGCCCTCTCTCTATAACGACTGCCTCAGCCTACAATATCAAAATGGGCAAAAAGAAATCCCAAGGGTATACGATCACCCTGTATGAAAGTAGAAAAAATGAAAAGTCTAAAATATTTGGGAATATTTTCCGCTTGTGGGAATCACCCTGTATAAAAAGAATTGTCAGAGAATGTGGGCACGAAATGTCCCTAGGGTATAATCTTTTGATGAGATCACCCTGTGTGAAAATGTTTAAATGTTGGATGTAAAATCCTAAGGGTATGTGCTCACCCTGTATAAAAATGAGAAAAAAAAGAAAAATAGAAATTGCATCACAGCTTGTTTAAGGTATTTGCTATAAAATGAAATGCCTTGTGAAAATTAAAATGAATGCGTTTGAGCGTTTTAATTTGTTTTTAATATTTATTTATGTTAGTTTATTTGATTGATTTTTGTTTGGTTTTTAAAATGATGGGTTATTGATCCCTTGTATGTATAAAAGTAGAAAGGTTTGATTTAACGAATAGTTTTTTGTTGTGGAATGTTTTTTCCAGTACAACAATTGAAATGAATGTACGAACACCTTTTTTGGCCACATCAGAGGATTTTTGGTACGAAGTAAAGTAAAAATGTCAAAGAATGTTTATGATAAAAATAATTGTTTGAGGGTAGTTTTCCCTGAAAGTTGAATACATGAAAAAGTACGATAAATGGATAAGTAATCCTGAAAATAGAGCCTTATTAGAAGGACATTTTTAAAGTTTTTATTTGTTAAAGAGGGTAGTTTCCCTATACAGTTGACAAGAGTTTTGAATTTTAGAACGATACATAACTGGGCATTTTAGTATCCCGTCTACAACCCCTTGGACCTAGTTTGGCACCAAAGGGAGGTGTCTCACCATAGAGATCACCTAGCATTGTTGATTGACAGAGTCTGGGCATCCAATATCCCTGGGGGTAGTTTCCCCATACAACCCCTTAGATCTGAAAGATACCAAAGGGAGATGTCTCACCATAGAGATCATCTTATTTTTGTCATAGAGTCTGGGCATCCAATATCCCTGAGGGTGGTTTCCCCCCTACAACCCCTTGGACCTAGTAAGGTGCCAAAGGGAGATGTCTAACCATATAGAACATCTTGTGCGAAAATGAAAAGTAGAATTGCTAGAAATTTAAATGTTTGTTGTTAGAGAAAAATCAAAATATATTTGCAAGAGAAGGTATAATCTTTTAGTAGATCACCCTATAGAAAAAAGTATAAAATTGTCAACGAAAATTGAAATATGTTTGCCAAAGAGGGTATAATCTTTTAGTAGATCACCCTATAGAATAATAATGCGAACGAATGCGAATAAAAATAGTACAGGAGCCTTGCTATAAAATGAAGGACTTCCCTTTAGATTGAAAATGCGAAAATGAACGAAATACAAGAAGTCTTTAAATAAAGAACTTCTTCTTGAGTGCAAAACGAAAAAATAGAAAAGTATGTGCAATGAACGATATATTGAAAATTGTTTGGCTATGGAGAGCCTGTTGCTAAGGGATAATTTTCCCTATGAACGAGAATAAAAATATAAGGGTATGCAGCCCTTTGTACCTCTGATGCGGCGCTAGTTTCTAGAATAAAAGGGAGGTGTCTTATTTTTGAAGAACACCTTGTATAAAAAATGGAAAAATAGTAAAATGTTTTTATAGTATTGAGTTGTAAGTTAAAAAATGATTTTTATTTATTAAGTGAGATATTAGATCTCGAAACAACGATCAGCTGTTGTTTTGTATTTATAACGAAAGTGAAATTTAAGAATAAAGTTTGATTGTAAAAATAGCGAATGTTTATGATTTGAGTTTTAAATATTGTTTAGCGATTTATTTGTAGAATCGTAGAACCATATCTACGGGTTTTTTACGAATTTGTTTAACGAAATGATTTGTTGCGAACTATTTGAAAAATGCGAGAATTGTTTTTTGCCGTCGGCAAATGAAAAAAAGTAAGTTAAGAATAAATGCGATTTGATTATTAGTGCGATTTTCTTGTACGAAAATTTGGTTTAATTACGAACGATATGAGTTTTTTAAAATTGTGTTTGTATAGTGAACGAGTTGAATTGTTGATTCTTAACTTAGAAAGGTGGCGTTTTAAAAGCCTAGTTATTTTTTAATAAACTTTCGTGCTGTTTACACGAAATGTAAAAATACGAATGCATATTTTCTGAATGATTGTGACAAAATTTGGTAGCGAGAACAATTTTTCAATTTTTGACAGAGAAATGTTTGTATATATGAAAATTGAGTTCATTTTTGAATTGTAGATTTTGATTGTGTGAAAATTTGTTCTTTCTGTTAGAACACAAAATATGTAGGATAAAAGTACGTAAATACAAGTAGATGCAATGTATTATAGGTTAAAAATATGCGACAATTATATAAATACAAATTCCTACAGAAAAAATGTATAGATGCGACAAATGTTTTATATGTTAAGAAAAAGTGAAAAAATACATGTATCTCGACTTTATAGCTAAAAATATGCAGAACACACAAATACGAAATGTTTTCTTTTTTATAAATGTTTGATAGTTTACAGTAAGTAAGTAAATAAATGTCTACGGCCGGCTAGTTAGCGCATGCGCCGAGAATTTGGTAAGTTTAAAATACAATGAAAGTTTTTTATACGTAAATGTAACGAAAAAAAGATGTGTTCATTAATTTACCACAAGCCTACGATTGTTATCGGACCGCTTTTAAGTGGTTACAACGAATTTAAATGAGTTTTACAAAAAATACCTTACAATTTCTTGCTGTGAAGAGTTGCTTGAAGGTTTGAAGTTGCTTGAAGTTTTTAAGCCACCATAGGCCTACTGATGAAGTTGAAGAGTTGAACTGGATCGCTCAGGATCATGGAAGAATCTCTGGAATCGCTCAGGAACCTGGAGGAAAATCTCTGGAACTATTCCTGGAGAGTTGAAGAAGTGGACCATGATGAGGTCCTGGAGAAGTAATGAAGATTGAACCCGGTTCGATGGGACCATGTTGAGGTCCTGATCCGGCTCGATTGGACCATGTTGAGGGTTCTGGAATAAACCCTATGTTGTGCCAGTTTCCCAGGACGACCAACACTGTGTTATCGCCTTTTTAAACTGCATCGTTGTATTCGTAGAAAAATGGACTGTATTAGGATTGTCTCTCAACTTCATTCAACAAAAACTATGAACCCTTTTATTTAACTATTTATTAAACTTGTTAAATAAAACAAACAACAACATAACAAAGGATTACCTTAAACTAGTAATCAATGAACAAGTATTATAATTAATATGTGCTTAACAAGCACTAACACATATTAATGAAAATGAATTAAAATAAAAATGATCACATCATTCAGAAAATATTGTTTGCTGTACTACGAAGCACTGAGTTTAGATTTAAATGTAAAATGAAAAATACAGTGGACTGCCTGATACGCAGCAAGTACCACTGTGAAGAAATATTTTTTAAATAAAATGGACCGCCTGATTGCAGCTAAGTCCCACTGGCTTAACGAGGCCTTGTCTCGGAGCGTCGCTTGAGCACTGACTTTAGATTTTACGAATTTTACCGGTTTCAGATATATCCCCTCCTTGGCCGGCAATTTGTTCTAGAAAGTTCGTTAGCGTGAATCGCGTAAACAAGTGTAATATTTTTTTTTTATTGTCTAGACTCGACGGTTAAATTTACGACCCATTAATTAACTTTGATGAGACCGCTTCCGGGTTGTTCGATGCCGCAATTATGAAATGGAGCAAAAAATTGTTTTTGCCGACACCGCGCCTTTGTGATGCCGCTCGTCAACATATTTGGTGCGGCGTTGCCGGTTGTACTAATAAACGAATATGAGTTTACATGTTTAATTATCTGAAAATTAAACAAAAACTAAAAGTTAGTTTGCGATAGAAATATTTTTAGGTTATCCAAATTTTTATTGATACTACAAATGTTTTGGTGGAAAAGTTTAAACATGTTTGGACTGAGGTTTTGATGTAAATTGTTAATTTCCTGTACACTATTTATCTCCTGTGTTTCAAATGGCTCATAGTTAATGTCTCTTAAGTAAGGATCCATATCAAAGATATGTTATATATGGTGTTCAGCATCTTCGAAAACGGGGGAGGTGGTTTGGTTGCTGCTTAAAATATTTGTATATTTTTCCGACTCACAGAATGAGTTAATATTCAAATTAAAGCACCTGCAATACGCATATACACAGACGGCTCCAAAACCAAAGAAGGCTCAGGATGTGGTGTCTACTTCGGGTCACTTGTCACTTTTGATACCTTAATGCAGGCTACGGATTGCCTCGGGCGCTACCTTCGATTTTAAGTGCCGAAGGATACTCTACTCGGGCAGCTTCAGTATAGAAAGAAATACTCCAGGGGTCTTTATGGTATTGACCAACTTTATTGGCGGTCAGAAGGGTAGGTAGGTATTAATTACCCTACTGGGTCGAATACCTGGAGATTTACTGCTGCAACATTAATACTTGAACACAATTAATAAATAAAACACCCAATAATTCATAAACTCTATTTATTTGGTAGAATCAGGTAAACAAAATACACGTCAGGTTAGTCTACGGGATTTAAATAGGATTGTGGGGGTGTGCAAATGTTACGGTGATTATGATAAACTATGTACGCGGGGTGATACAAAGCGGAATGGTATGCATAAGCGATATTTCAAAGTGGTCAGACTAATTACCAAGCGAATACTATACGTGCGGGGTACATATAAATCTCAGGATTGATTACCTTTAGGGGTACCACCAGCTACTACTCTTCCTTACTAGCAGGATAATAAGGGACGTTTATGACCCGTGCTTGCGCACCAGTGGTCCAATACCTGTCGGGGGCACCAGTGATAACCCACTTAAGTGCCTCGGCGCTCAGTAGTATGTGACAAACCACCAACTACTACTCTTTCTTATTAGCGGGATAATAAAGGCGAAGATTTACCAAAAATCTCACCTAAGATACTTTATCCTCAAATACGGACTTAACTCCGTGTACTTTGAAGAATTCGACCGAAAGAATAGAACCTAAAACACTACAGATATATATTAAAGTGGATTTCTTACCCAAACGGAGCAGCAGTTGTTGGTGTCGGTATCTTACACGGCTGGTACCTAACTGATCTATCTAACGACCTAAACTTCCACTCCTAACTTACGACTTGCGCAGAATTACAATATCGGACTATTTCCGAATTCCCAAACTAAATTAATATTTATTTCTTACCGGTTTACCTCAGTGTAGCTCAGGACGGCGCGTGGTATTACTATTCGGAGACGATGATCAACTAAAAATCCTAACTATTCTAAAGACACGGCTATCTTTCTATTCTCCCACTCCTAATCTTAATACATGCGCAGAATTATAATAATAATAATAAATTGCCTTTATTTGCCTGTAAAATTACAAACAATAGAGAGTTATTGCAAAGCCAAACTTTATTAAAGGATCCTGTAATAAAGTATCCTGTATTACGAAATGTCACGATTGGTCAACGTTCCTCATCGGCATACTTTATTTTGACAGTCCTTTATTCTGACAATGACATGAATCGTATTACTAACCTACAATATTTTGTAACTTAATAATAAACAACCTGGAGGAACAATTGGAAATAGCTATTCTAGCGGATGTTAATAACGAAGAAATTGAAAACTTACTTCTACACAACATAATTGGTGTTGCCGTTGAAGCTAGTGAGGAAAATAATGTAATAGAACCCGCGGAATTTTCGTTTTCATAGTGACGATATACCGCGATTGACAAATGCTTTGCTGATTCCACAGCACATTATCACTAACACCAGGAACAATGTGAATGGTAGGTAACTTGCAAAATGAATTTTTTTTTTTAAATATTTCAAATGTGACTTTACAGTGATGACGGCACTATGTATATTATTAAAAAGACGAAGCTATCCTTATGCCACATTATTACAACAACTTCAAATTTTATTGGGGAAAATCATGGACATTGTCGATAACCAACATGGGAGCAGCTGTCCCAAACTGGAATTTATTGATGGTACCCTTCGACCTAATATATGCAGACCATCTAATGACCAGGAAGACTACTACTAATAATTTATTATTATATCTTTTGTTATATCAATTTTTTGATTTATACTTACACATATATATATTGTCTTTGTATTTTAATTATAATTTAAAATTGTAATTTATATCTTAAATGGGCCCGTAAATATCTAAATATCTTAACAAAAAGTATGTATTACTTATATATGTACATATATTTATTGTGAATGAAAAATATATACAATATGTATTACATCAAATATGCTTTTGAACTATTTCTAGTAATTTATTAATGACTGTCTGATTATGCAACACTTTGTTGCTGTTCGGACTCCAAACGAAACTTTTTCTCTGCTAGGGCAACATTCTGTTCTGCCACACCTACTTTTCTTCCTTCAATGTTTAACCTTTTCTGTTCCAATGCCATCTCTTTCTCATTTTTTCTTTGAGATAGTCCAAGCCGCTTCTTCGAAGATAATTCGTATTTTTTGCTTGGTTAATTATCTACTACTTTTTGCGATAGGATATGTATATTTATGCCACAAATGGTATAAATCCTATATCAAACCCTAAACGCATATATTTACGTACCCCCACACCCCTTCTGGAACTTTTACTCTGTTACTTGATTTTTTTTAATTTACCCTAAATTTTCCGACCATCCACATAGTGCTAAGAATTTTTTTTATTTTACAAATTATTGATGGCCCTGCTCTATACTTACAAGTTTTTTTTATTTTATTTGGTGCCTGTTGATTTTTAACAGTTTGAATTTCATTAAGTTGGCAGAACCGCCCTTCATAAGTCAAAATAAAGTTACTTTAATTAAGGTGAACCTGTCCTGTATTTAAATTAAATACAGGACGCCTGTATTTTAATAAAAGCAAAACTTAAGGAGCTGTTCACTGCGCATGCGTACATGTCAAAATAAGGGATCTTTTATTAAAAGATCGGCCAAAAAGAGGTTGCAATAACTCTCTATTGAGTAGGTACAAGAGGCGAAGTCTAGCTAGAGCTACTCTACTTAACCTCAAATTTACACAGATGGTAATAAAATACAAAATTAGTAAAACTCAGACATTACACATTTAAAATATTCACTAAAATTTTACATCACAAATATAAAAAAAATGATCAAAATTACTTCACAAATATCATAAAATGAACAAAATTACTGACGCTGTAGTAGAATTTGTTTATAATTTTGTTTTAAAAAACTTTAAAAAAATATTTCGGTTTACTATTAGATTTAAATACCTTACCAATTTCGGAGCTCGCGTGCTGTAGATTTTGCGCAGATTTAAATATTCTCGAAATTAAACTACCAATAATCCTTAATAATATATTTCCTTACCGGTTCCTCTATTTGCCTGCGTGGCAATCTTAAATGCTGTCGGATATAGACTGAGGTGGGTTAAAGGGCACGACAGGAGTAAAGGTAACCGCATTGCCGATTTCTTAGACAGGGAAGCGGCTGGACTAAGACTTTTAGGACCCAGTAGTGGACTGAAAAACAGGAAAAAAGTCCTTCCTTCTTGAATAATTTTTTTTTAAGTTAAGTTTCGGCTCTCGATATGTTACGTAATGCATTAACGAATCCGGTTTTTCATATGTATCTGGTCGTAGGTTGAGTCTGAAAATCAAGACAAGTTAAGTCTGGTGATCGCGCGGGCCATGGAAACTCTTCTTCCTCTTCCAATCCACCGCTGTTGTAATACTGGATTAATATGCTCTCGCACAATAATAGCATGATGTGCTGGGCAACCATTCAACTGCAAAAACAAGTTTTGACGTGCTTCCAGTGAAACATCTTCCAGCAACAACGGTAATTTATTGGCCAAAAAGTCCAGGGTGGCCAAATAAGAATACGAAGTACTGTATCTGGGAAACTATCCATCGTAGAGGCTTGCGGAAAAAAAAATTATGACTAAAATGGCCAAGAGAAAAACCTGGAAAATATTTTCAAGTTTCTGAAATGGCCGCTAGGGGGCGTAAATGCTATCTTGAAGCTAAGAAAGCGATGTTTCTGCGAATTCCGCTATATTATCCTACCAAAAAAATACCTGATCTTTAAAGTAGAGGATAATCTGAACCTTTTTTGTTCAACAATTTTTGCTATATCTCTAAAAATAAAGTGGTGGGGGGGTATTCAAAGGTTTCAGTAAAAAACACCTTGTATATTCGAAACGGCTGAGCCGATTTTAACAAACTTGGGCTAGTTGAGAAGAGCTATTCTTGGGCTACAAATGCTATAATATTTGAAGTTTTGTTAGTTTCAGATGTCGCCGCTAGAGGGCTTTTTTCGACATCTCGTCAGAAATGGTTAATTTTCTCAAAAAAATTAAACGCATTGGTATGATTTCTTTTTCATGAAAAAGTAGCTAAATGTTGCCTAAACAAGCTCGCGAGAACCGTATCTCGATATCTTGTTCCTAACCTAAAATTTAGGCCAAAGAAAATTTTATACGGAAATCCCTTAAATTTTTATTTTTTAAACTAATTAATTCCTTTTATTATGTAAGTTGTGACCCTAAAAAGGACCGATTTAAAAAAGAAAAGTTTTTAGTGCCCCCGTAAATGCTCTAAATGCTGATCATCACGCTCAATGCATTGCTAGCGGCCATATCAGAAATTTGAAAATATTTTCCAGGTTTTTCTCTTAGCCGTTTTAGTCATAACTTTTTTTTCCACAAGCCTCTACGATGGATAGTTTCCCAGAGACAGTACTTCGCATTCTTATTTGGCCACCCTGTACAAAGTGGGAAGAAAAAATGTAAATGAATTGAAGGACCTGGAAAAGCTGCCGTTCCTAACAGAAGATGAAGCCATGGAAGTAGGTGTCAAATATACCCTTTATTTATATAAAAATAAAAACTTTAATGTAATTTTGTTTATCAGGTGTAGGTATCAGTTACAAATTTGGTACAACAGCCATCTACAAGATGTTTTGCAAGAAGATCCAACTGGCCATGTTTGGACATTTGAAGAAAACATCTGGAAAGCAACATTTTCCTCTCAAGAACCTGTACCCGAATGTATAAGAAAAACTTTAGCTATAAAATGTTCCGATAAAAACTGCAGTCGGTGTACCTATTTAGCTCAAGGATTAAAATGTTGTAGTGAGTGCAAGTATGAAAAATGTAGTAACAGTTTACGTATTTCTACTCCCGAACCCGAAATGTTTTCAGATTCAGAAATCGAATTGGGACATTTCTGATGGAAGCTCTATTATTACTATTTTGATAATTAGTATATTTACCGAACAAATTGTTGGGTATCTGAATTCGATCTGTGTGTGTATGTGTTTGTGTGTTGATTCTTTGTCTTTGTGAATTTTAAAATTCTGACTTCAGATTTTGAAAGAGCATCAAAAAGTAAGCTTAGGGTTTGATGTGCCCCTCCGTACCACTTCTGGAACTCTTTCAAAATGGGGTCCAAAATATGAAAATTTTGAAGTTTAAAATGACATTGAATTTAAAGTAGACGCATAGTGAATGAATATGTTGGTAAAAATGAGTAGACTGTGGCTGTTGTGTTGGTTAGCATGAGAACTAAGAACTGTCAATCTAAAATTTTATTAATAATGTCATTACAATTTGTTCGGTTTATGGCAATGCTAGAAGAGCATTCTCAACTGGTTTTATTTAAATATGTCTTAATAACAAGCAGATTGTAGGCACAGAGGACAGAGAGTATTATTCCGTTGTGACTTGATGTAGCGCCCGGCCTGATACTCATCTTTAGGCAACAATAACTTGAAAACAACGCGTTGTAGCGTACTGCGGTTTTTTCTAAAAACTTCCTTAATATCTTACCTTCATTTTATTCGCTGATAGTATGGAAAAAATCCTCAAAGCAAAAAAGTTTCTTGCTTACTTAAAAAAGTACGACATAAAAAGAATAATTTGAAGTTTTGCCTACTTCAACAACAAAACAAAAAATTTCTCAAAATTGTAGTTAACTCAGTTATCTGCGGCCATCTCTTCCCTATCGATTAAAAAAAAAGTTCGTAATTATCTCCATTAGATTCAGAGATATCGCGATGTATGTGTGAAAAGTATGAAAACTAAATTTTGGCAGATTAATGACATTTTTCAGTACAAAAATTGTCTGACCTACAAAAAAATGTCGTAATTGGCCATTTCGGAAGAGTACGGACCTATTCTATCGATCTGTGAAGGTCCCATTTAGTTATAACTTAAACAAAAATTTTTAAACAATTTTGTGGCTTTTTCAGTCCACTACAGCGACACCTACGGCTTGACGACTTCGGCAATTGGGGAACTAGCCAAACATCTGGTCTAAAGACACTTTTACTCTGAATCATTTTTTTTTAACGTTAAAAACTTTTAATCGTTTAAAGAAAAAAATATTTTTCGTTTATAACCCGGACAGAAGAATTTACTGACTTGTCTCACGTAATAGCTCAGTTGTCAGATACTTTGACCTATCACAAATTGTGATATCGATGAAACTTGGCACTTAGTTACTTGAAAGGGTGTAGAAAACGATAAAAAAATCATTTCAAGGAGGACGAGTTGAGAAATTATGTTTATGTTTTTTTAATAGATATGTATACCTACTACTGAGGTTAATAATATCTGTTCTTTTATTCATTGTTTTTTCATTGTTAATTATATGAACCATTTCAAGAAAGAGGCGCTTATTGAGATTTCGCTCATTATCGAGAATTTTGGCATTATTATAGTCAATTACATGATTTTTATCTATTACATGTTCAGCAAGGCGACAAGATCTCACATTCCTTCTGCAGTCACTTTTATGAAATGTTATTCTATCTTTCAGCATTCTACTTGTTTGACCAATGTATATTTCATCACAGGTGCTGCTGATTTCATAAATTGTATTTGATTTATTTTTGACTGGTATAGGAGTTTTCAACTTAGAAACTTAGAATGTATTTGTGATATAGTTTTCAAATTGGTTTTAGCTATTTTAATATTGACTTCGTTTTTTAACAATAATCATTAACCATTGGGTGGCTATTACGAAATAATCACTAAATCTACCCCTACACAGTAAGAATAACTTCATTTTATTTTTGCCTAGTTGTAGTCACGTAATGTTCACCGTTGAGAATCACTTAATAGTTTTATAATATTTTGGTGCCACTGAAGGTATTTGAAACGTTATAACTATAAAGCGAGACTACCTCAAAGTTGCACAAACATTAATGTGTATTATGTGTAAAATAATAGTTACGGCCACCAAATCATATCACTTAAATACCACTTAGAAGTTGCAGTGATCTTAAAATGGACGTGATAGTTTTAGTGTCGTTTTGGGAACCATTCATATACCTTTACCACTTGATTATATGATTGCAATAATTCTCGCCACGTTTTTGCCGCATTCATAAGTGATTTCCACATACAGCATGGACCCAAAGTCGCTTCAAAGGTTATTATTACCTTTAAAAATTACTTTAAAGTTTTATTTTCTAAACGCAGCTATTTTTGAGATCGCCATTATGAGAAAAATAAACGCGCCATTTAAAAAACTTTTTTCGTCAGTACAGCTTCATATTTATTATATATTTCATACATAATTAATGATTTTAACAACAAGCTTTGATAAAGAACAGTTTGAAGTATCTAAGTAATTAATTTCCATGTTAAAAAATTTACAGATTTCAACATTTTTCTTAAATAATGAAGTATTCCAATCGCGCGTGCCCATATTTCGAGTCACAACACCTATATTTGACAGTAAACTTTAAATCGTTCCAATTTTTTGCCTTTCAATATTCTTGTATTTCCATAATAATATAATAATTATACCTAATTATTATTCAGTACATACCTACTTAGGTTATAGTCGAACTCAATCCTTTTATGAGAATGAAAAAACAGCAAAGGATTACCGCCAATAGAACAAATGCTGATGAATCTGGACATTTTTGAGCACTTTAATGTCGAAAACCCTTTACACTGTCCATATACATAAAAATAAAATAATATTTTGGCTATTAGGACCACTGCAAAGATTCAATAACCAACTTAGCTGGATATCGTTATAGGGGAGAATGGCGTATAATTATTTAATATGAATTTACATTTTAATTTCTATAACGCATATTAGATTTGAATAGAGGTTGATATCTTCATTTTTTGATCTCTTGTGAAATTAACAAACGTTACTAATTAAAATTTTGTCTTAAATTAATTTAACTAAACTGTGGGGTGTGAGGTTACACTCATAAGAGGCGACAATGGAAGTGTGGTTATAGTTTTTACATTTTCAATTGCAGAAACAAAATTCTCAGATGTGCAGACAGGTTGCATTGGCGGCTTGTAGATGTGCCGACAAGTGGCTTTGTCGGTATTAGCGGCATGTAGATGTGCCGACAAGTGGATTTGTCGGTATTAGCGACTTGTATAAAGCGGGATCATTTTGTTCTGCAATTAAAATAGGAAGTAGAAGTTAGACAAATATTGTCTTCAGTAGTGGAAGCTAGGAAAATATTCATACAGTGATACACTGTGCTTATGTTCGCACTTGATTTTTGATTTAGTGAATAGTAGGTGGTAGGTGATTCGTGGCGTTAGTTTATTTCAGTTAATATTATTCTTGGCTTCCGTGTATATACATACTTTTTTTTATTTTGAAACATTGTTACTTCTTGTTTATTTATTCGGTGTCAATTTCAATATGTTTCGTTCTTGGGAAAATACAGTTTCTTTAAGTGGATCTAAAGAATCGGAACTAAATGATATTCCAATGGATTATGTGGTATCAGGTTGTAGTCCCAAAGCTTCCTCACAGGCGTCTGGAAGGCATAGAAAATTTTCGCACGAACACGATCTGTGATATTGACGGGAAATCGTTAACAAAGTCCCCAGGAAATAGAAAAAACTTACCTTCAAATCATACCTGTTCCTAAACGTGATTTTTTTCGTGAATCCGTAAATATAAATTTCATGCTTGAATAAACACAGTGAAAATTTTTCTTCATGGCTCAAATTCGGATATTTTGAACAAGACACAACATTTTTTGGCTCAAAAATAGTGAAAATTGTAGCCAGAAAAATTCTCTTTCCGAATAACACATTGAAAAATATTAATTTTGCCATTATATATGAGCAGAGCCACAAAATATATACTCATACTCGCGTTGCTTAAAAACCAGATTTTATTCAAAAATGCTAAATGTCCGACGTTCCGTTGGGTTGAGAATGTCCAGAAACTGTCACTTGGGAGTTTTTAAGGGACCTAAACGTTATGAAATACTTAGATCAGTGAAAAGAATTGTTAGAAATGACAACATATTTAATTCATTACAACACATGATTATTATTGCATATTTATTCAATTGCACATTTATTCAATTGGTACAACTCAGTGAAGATATTATGAAATAACAGTCTGGTCGAATATATTCCAAAAGTGTGTCTACTTTGATACAATTCATTCTTTTTCTGTGAAAATTCAAATATGTTTTGACGAGAAATCAACAACAGCTGCTTTCAATCTAAGCAGGTAATCTGGATCATCTAGATTATTAATTTTACGTCTATTCCAAAACTTTAGGAATTCTCTATGTATCGATTCTCCAGCCTGCTCGGACCATAAACCAAAACCTTCATCATCGTTCAAGAATTCGAGACTTTCTTCAATGTGGCATAGAGTAATGTGAATTTTAAGAGTTTCAGTTACGTCTATTGCGAGAAGAGCTGTCTTCAAATCTTTAATATGATGGTTCAATTCAGATTGAACCCTCCTGACCGCAAAGCATGAGTGCACAATTTTATCCATAGCTCTAAAAGCCGCAATGAATGGTTGAAGAGCTAGAGATCCGCCCAAGTGTTCACTGATTTCTGGGTCCAATAGCACATCTGCTCGCTTAAGTAAAGTTCTGCAGGCATTCCCTTCGAACGCCTCTCCATGATAGTTTTTTGATACCAATTTTAATTTCTGGGGCCAGAGCAGAGCTTTTTCCTTGCCGAGAAGAGGTACGAGAACTGTCCAAAACAAATGATTCACAAACCCTTGGAGAATGTGCAATTCGGGGATAATGCACTTCTGCAGTACTGGAACATTACCATCCTCGACGAATAGAGGTGTATTTATGGTACTCCTGGACTTGTTCGCAACTTTTTTATCGCAACCCAAAGATATGAATTCTTGATAATCTTTGTGCAGATCACCGTAAGTTTTCTTCGCCAGAAGTTCTTCATCGGCAAAATCTCCGTTGTTCTCGTCATTTGTGGGGGGATCAACTCTATTAATGTCCGTGCGATTCCTTAAATCTTGCAGCTTCACGAAGCAATAAGGGCAAGGGAACGAGGAGGTATATATCTTGTGGCTCTGCTCATATATAGTGGCAAAATTAATATTTTTCAATGTGTTATTCGGAAAGCGAATTTTTCTGGCTACAATTTTCACTATTTTTGAGCCAAAAAATGTTGTGTCTTGTTCAAAATATCCGAATTTGAGCCATGAAGAAAAATTTTCACTGTGTTTATTCAACCATGAAATTTATATTTACGGATTCACGAAAAAATCACGTTTAGGAACAGGTATGATTTGGAGGTAAGTTTTTTCTATTTCCTGGGGACTTTGTTAACGATTTCCCGTCAATATCACAGATCGTTTTCGTGCGAAAACTTTCTATGCCTTCCAGACACCTGTTATATGCGTTATAGAAATTAAAATATAAATTCATATTAAATAATTATACGCTATTCTCCCCTATAACGACATCCAGCTAAGTTGATTATTGAATCTTTGCACAGTGGTCCTAATCGCCAAAATATTATTTTATTTTTATGTATATGGACAGTGTAGGGGAGACTGGGGAGGGTTGATACAAGAGGAGGCTTGATACACGTTCAAATTTCCCGCCTTGATTCTTCAAAGAAGGCGTAACCGCGTGCAGTGCCGACTGTGAGTGTTGAAATAGTGTCAGTTAAAGTCTAGCAACGATCGCGTCACGCATAAAAGTTTTTAAGGTTAAAGTGTGTTTTCTACCTATTCGATGTAAGTTTTTGTATAACAAACGTAAGGCTTTATCTATTTAACAACGAAAACTAACGAAATTCATTATTTTATGCTTGAAGGGCATTTCATTTAGAACATAGATGCCAGTAGTATAGATCTTTAATCGATTATCACAATATGTTGACGTCATATAATTCCTAAATTTGTCGTCTCGGGAGGTTTGATACAGTTTGTGTCGGGAGGCTTGATACCGTATCAAACCTCCCTATATGAAGTGAATGTATTTATTTATTTTATAATTTATAACAATTTATGACATTTTCACGGCACTTATTTAAGTTAATTGTTTAGATGCCGTTTAAATAGAAATGCAAACGTCAGACAAAGTATTCCCCAGATGAATTAAAAAGAGCAGTGCTTGAAGTAGTGAATGAAAATAAACAACTTAGGCCTACTGCCAAAAAGTACAATGTTGACAAAATGACATTGAAAAGATATGTTTCGAAATACCAAGAGGATAGCGGTATCACTTTTTCACCAAATTTTGTCACTGCACATATTTTTTCGCCTCATGAAGAATCGCTTTTAATGGAATATGTGCTCACTTCTGCAAATCTTCACTATGGTCTTACGCCCAAGCAAACAAGGAAATTTACTTATCAATTTGGCCAAGCAAACAATAAAAAGCAACCAGAAAACTGGAAGAAAAACGAATGTGCTTCCTACGACTGGCTAAGAGGTTTCATGTCACGTCATCCCCAATTATCCTTGAGAAATCCTGAAGTCACTAGCTTGGGCAGAGCGACTGCATTCAATCGACATAATGTGGAATAATTTTACAAAAATTTGCGCAATCTAATGGAACGGGAAGCTTTTGGTCCAGAATCCATATATAACGTAGACGAAACTGGAGTAACTACTGTGCACAAACCTCAAAAGATCATTGCTCGTAAAGGGCAAAAGCAAATTTCAAAAACTACTTCTGCAGAACGTGGGACACTGGTAACAATTTGTTGTGCTGTAAATGCATTGGGGAATTCACCATTATTTATATTTCCTCGTGTGAGAATACAAGATTACATGACCCAAGGTGCTCCTCCAGGTTCCATTGCTGTGACTCATGAAAGCGGTTGGATAACCAATGATAATTTCGAGAAATACCTAGATCACTTCATAAAACACGCAAAATGTTCGAGAGAAAACAAATATATATTAGTCCTTGACAAACACGATAGCCATATTTCACCCAAAGGCTTAGACACTTGTAAATTAAACGGCATCCATTTGTTAAACTTACCACCTCACACGAGCCACCGATTGCAACCACTGGACGTATCGGTTTTTGGTCCATTCAAGAGATATTATAATGAGCAGGCAGATGCATGGATGGTTAGTCATCCAGGACAAACTATTTCATTAAAACAGATATCGGAATTAGTTGGATTAGCTTATGTTAGAGCTTTCTCACCTTCGAATATAACAAAAGGATTTAGCACTACCGGAATTTATCCCTTCAACCCACATTTATTTGAAGATCTCGATTTCGCAGGAGCAGAAGTTACAAACAGACCGTATCACGAAGTAGGGCAAAGCCTTGAAAAAGAACCGGATATAGATGACTCAACAGCTCAACCTGGCACATCCTCATCTCAGCAGGAGTCACCGGATATAGATGACCCAACAGCTCAACCTGGCACATCCTCAAACACCACATCTGCTTTATTGAACAGCCCCGAAGAAGTTCGTCCTTATCCGAAGGCACTGCCACGAAAGAAAAAAGGTGGCAGAAAGCGTGGTCGGACCAGAATATTAACTGATACCCCGGAAAAAGAGGCCATTAAGGCCGAATATAATATGAGGGAAGAAAAAAAAAGGTTAAAGACAAAAAAACAACAAGTTAAACGAAAACTTCTCAATGCAGGGTTTAGTAAATCCCACCTCAAAAGAAAAGTTTTGAATAGGAATGCAAAAACAAAAAAATGTGTGTTCGATGACTTGGATCCTGAGGATGAAAATGAAAAAGATCCATTTTCTGATGAAGATGACGATGCAGCTTGCATCTACTGCAATTCATTATTTTCGGCGTCGCGGCCTCGAGAACAATGGATTCGTTGCCTGCAATGTCTAAAATGGTGCCATTCAGCCTGTGCAGGTGTCAGTAATAAGATAAAAATGTTTACTTGCGTATTATGTAGGAATTAGGTAGTGTTCTGATAATAAAAGATTGCATTCTTATTATTGCTTATACCTAATTTATTATTGTATCAAACCTCCCTTTTAGTGTATCAAGCTTCCCATGTATAGGGAGGTTTGAGACACTGTGCACCGACAATTTCAAACATTCATAATCAAGGTTAAAATTTCAATTTTCAGTAATTAAATATTGCCAAATGCCCAAGCGAAGTCCTTAAATTGCACTCTGACATAAATTGATTGGTAAATGTTAAACACAAAATTTGTATTAACAATTTTGTAAAAAATGTATCAACCCTCCCCAGTCTCCCCTACGGTGTTTTCGACATTAAAGTTCTCAAAAATGTCCAGATCAGCATTTCTTCTATTGGCGGTATCCTTTGTGTTTTTATAACGTTTTTTCATTCTCATAAACAAGTGGGTTCTACTATACCAGTTATGTCAGGTTAGAGAAAAGCAAGGAAAATTGAAGAAATAATATGTAGGACAGAGAACGAGTTACAAATCAAAAAGACAAGCGCAGTGAACAAAGTTTCGTGTTTATTGTCGTGCACCACACCACCACGTTTTCGCCACAACGTGGGTTAAACGTAATTATATAAGATCCAACACTACAGTGTAGTAGGTGGCGTTGAAATGAAGTACAATAATCATTGAAGGAAGATAAAATGGCGGTGCACTCAGTATCTGATAACTTACCTACCCCGTCTCAACAATTTTATAGTTGGTATGGTAACTGTTTATTCTGCTGACAAAGGCAGAATAGAAGTCATTTAGTACAATAAGATTAATTTATTACTAGATTACTAAATAAATACTTGTAATATTTATTTTCCAAATATAAATATTGTTTTAACATGGTATTTTCAATGTTTTTTCTTTTTATAACTACACTTATCAATGCTATATGGGTACAGTAAACTGTTTCTAAAGTATTTTTAATTGGTTGCTGGGAGTAATTATCTTTTTAAGGTAAAAACACTGCAACCAAGAAAGTGTTCACCATTTTATTCACCACCACGTAATAGAACCGTTTCTATAACGTGGCAAAAATTTTGGCAATACACTTTAAAGTTTCTAATGTTATGGCCGCTACGTCCGTCCCCGAGAAATGCTACTTGGGTCTGTGACTCGGACGAACATACAAATAATTTTTGATGCCCCCAAAGTACGCCCCCCTCCGTTTTCGAGGATGCTGAACACGATGGCGTGGTTTAAAATTCTTTTGGAGTTGGCCCCACCACCAAACGGTAAAAAACCACCAGCAAAAGGGTAAATCGCGTCTTTCACCGGCAAAACTAACTGGGGTGGTTTTTGGCCATTTGGGGGGTGGAGTCGACTCGGGAAGAAGATCCAACATCACTATCGCGTTCAGCATCCTCAAAAATGAGAGATGACGCGCGTTTTCTCGTTTATAGCAAAAAACAAATTTTTTACCTTTTCGGGGGTGATTTTTGGCCGTTTGAGAGATGGGGTCAACTCTAAAAGAACTTTAACCACCGACATCGTGTTCAACATCCTCGAAAATATTAGTTTTTCCGGTGAAAGACGTGATTAACCCTTTTGGGGGTGTTTTTGGCCGTTTGGAGAGTGGGGCCAACTCAAAAAGAGTTATAACCTCCGCCATCGTGTTCAACGAAAAACAAAGGGGACAAAGAAGAGGAAAGACCAACTTCCAAAAACACCTCCAATATGTTTGCATCTTAAGAACACAGAACTCATAGAACTAGAAGGCCAATACAATTTTGCTGAAAGGATCCCTAGTGTAGCACAAGAGACAACTATGAGCATGCGCAGTGAAACCGCCGCCATGACAGGGGTGTTTTAAGTGGAATTCATGGCCACTGAAATATAGATTTTCACCGTGAGTACTTTCTAAAGATGAAATAGTGAAGTAAGTACAACTGAAATTGTAGTCAGGGACGAATTAAAAGGAAATTTCGGTGGGATTATGCCTGAATAACTGTAAACTGGTAAATCTTTTTTTGTCAAAGGTATGTCACACTATAAATAAATAAAACAAAAAAATCATTTAACATAATTTATTGTTTAAAATATTATTGATAAGAAAAAAGGATCAGTTTGGATAATTTCTTCCTTTTCAGTTCTCCCCTTACATTTTCTGTTTGCATCCTAGCAAAACTATAGCAACGTATTTTACTATAAATTTTTACAATAAATTTGATTAATTTCATTTTATGGTTCATTTCGTACATTAAAATGTCAAAAACATGGTTCTCTAATGAAGAAAACAATTTCCTATCTTCGAATAAAGTTCCTGATATATTTGTCATAAAAACATTCATATTTTTTTTTCTTTTGGCATTAAGTTGTTCGTCAGACCCATTATTTGCTTAATTTTTCTCTCTGTGAACATACAACACTTTACAACATCTGCAGAAGGCTTGATTAATCCAGAAAAAGAGGCAGCTCTGTGGTTTCTATGCAATAATTTGAAGTAAACAAGATCTACACTTTATTTTCTCTCTTTTTCCATTTCAAAACAGCACACATTACACTTGATTATTTTTTTTATGTTCTTCACAACAAAACCTGCAAGGTATGCAATAACATTTTCTGTCAAGTTAGATAATGTAGGGAGAAATTGAAGTAAGATATTCCTGGAATTTGTCCTTTGTTTTTACAGGAAAGCACCATGCACTTAGACATCTTGAAAACACACTTTAACTATACTAAAAACTAGTGAGGTCTCTTAAATACTACACGATAACAGAATGAAAACAACACAAAAAGTATATACCTAATACGATAATGCGGAATTAATAAAACACTGAAGCAAGAACACAATTCAACAACAACAACACGCCTAAGACCGGCTCTGATCAAAAATTTCGTCAGACTAAGTCAAAGGTGTTGATGTTAAATAACAGCGTTGCCAAATGAGTTGTGGGAAATCCTAATTCTTTATTATTATATGCTCAAACATGTATATTTTCTTCTGAATACATATGAAAAAAGAATTTAATGATCCTAAATAATCATAAAATGATGAGTTCGGGCTCTTTTATGGGATTATAATGTAATATATGTAAATCAAATTGCCATTATCTTAGATTTTCGTACAAGTACATGAACAACTGGCAATGTTGTTGATGATCTGCGCATGATCAAAGTTGTCCCATCTATACATGTGGTTATTAATTTCTTCCACCTATTTTAGCTTTCTAGTTCTATGTGTTCTGTGCTTAAGAATGGAGGGGGTATGAAATACAAATCCAAGAACTGATCAAACTTTTATCTATCTTTTAATTTTTATTGTATGCATCATTTAGTTATGTTTAGCGTTAACCCAGTACATCTCAGACTTACATCAAGTGAATGTTTATTTAAATTTGAAATGTTTCCGAGATAAAAATCTATAACACCAGGTTAAATATCCTGCATTTATTTTTTAATGAAAGACTTACGTTATGTCAACACCATCGAAAACTATTAATATATTTTTATTGCATATATTTTCCATTTAAATATGTTTTTGAGATTATACGTCTGCTGGTTGTGATTTAGGACAGTTAATAAATACCTACCATAGATTTATGTTCAGCCCCTTTACTAATCCGATTGTCTAAACTTCTGCCGCATTTTCTTGTTAAATATCTAGAAAATAGGTAAAATCTGACATTCTTATAAGAGAAAATAAAATTAATAAATTTAAATTAAGAACGAAAAAAAAAGAAGAACAGGAAAAACTGAAAAAATTAACATGAAAAAAAAAAAGGGTATGCTTTGAGGAATAACAAATTCCTCCATAATTATTTTAATTAATCACAAGAAAAGTTTCCATTTGGTTTAGAAAAATAACAAATTTAGATTGCCTTGCTCTTCTAAGAATTTTATAGTAGGATGCATTAAAAAAATATAAATAAAATTATTTTTAATGGACAGATGTGATTCGGGCGCCAAGCTACCCGTCCGTTTAATCCCATAACCATTTCGGGCGCAAGTAGTATTTGTAGGATCTAAATTGCTTGTGTATTTCGGGCACTACTAAGGTTACCTGATAGTGGAAGTCATTTTTAAGTTGGTCAGTGTCTCAATAAAAGATATTTTTTCAGATTAAAAATCGATTTATTAAATTTACAACAAATTAACTTAAACACACAAAAATATACATAATAATTTTTAAAATATTATAAATTTCATAAAATAGGCAACGCTGCAATATTAATCTGCTAGATATATGTAAATTATATTATATTACAAGATCTCTTCGTTTCCGCGCTCGTACCAGTCGGTACCAGTCACGTGTTCCGTTTTTATCCGGATACATCCAACCGGCCTAGTCGAAGCTAAGAAACAAAACGGACTTCCGGCTCACGCCATTATATCATCAAAAATCCACACGTAGACCACAGTCCATACGACTGAATATTAGCCAAAATAACGGTAGAATATTTCATCCGACTTGAGTGCGAATGCCGGTTTCAGTGACAAAATACGACAATTCATTTAAATGCATCCTTACAATGTTACAAACTGACGATTAAACACATTTTCTTTATGACAATTTAATCAAAGGTAATACCACGAGTCCTCCAAATTTTATCGATTAAATTTTTGGTTTTCACGAAAACGGCTCTATTTGGAAAAACCACGAAAACAAACTGATTGATAAAATCACGAGTCCGCAGGACGAGTGATTTTATCTTAAATCAGTTTGTTTGAGTGGTTTTGCCTAAAATAAAGGCGTTTGAGTATGAATATCAAAAATTTAATCTATAAAATTTCAGAGGACGAGTCGTATTTGAAAGGATTATTTTTTGAATAATTTTGTATTAAAAACAGAGAACATAGTCATTTATGCAAAAGACACTTTACACACAAATATTGAAAATTTTCTTTACCAATTTAAATTGAAACCTGAGCTGTTATAGTTTTACATACAGGGCCACCAAGGCGATTTTTTGACTGGCTACCCCGCGAAACGGCGCCTTAAATAAAAGCGAAGAAGAAGAATGAAATGATGTCTTTCTTAATTTAATTAATTTTAAGTTTAGTGTTAAAGTGAGGTATCTAAAAATGTTAAAGGAGTTTTGAAATAAACTAATAAAAACAGGTTAGTTTACAAATACATTTTGAAATTTGGTTATTAACATAGATTTGCAATACATTTTAGTATAATAATAATTGATAAATGTTTACATTTGACATCTCAAATAGGTAAACACAGTTTAATCAAAAAACAAAAACGACGAAGCGGTTTTATCAGTATAAAACACAATGATTGGTTAGGATCCTGAGTTGTTATTGGCTGAAACCACAAAATCTGACTGTTTTGACAGATGAAAAAAATAATCCATATATAAAAAATCCCATAAGCCGCGTGATTTTGTCATTATGACATCGAAAAAAGTTTGCCCTAACTTTTCCAGCGACAATAATGGAACCTAACTTTTGAAAGCATTGTAAACAAATTTTTGATGACGTTATGTCAATTTTTCTCAAACTTGCGTTGTCATAAAAGTTTTCATTTGTGGAAATGTCGCGATTTAGAGAGTCTTCAAATGGAGAAATTGAAAAAGCCATCATTGATAATGTGCCTCGCAATACTGTGAATTCAACTACATCAATTTGGCGACAGTTTGCGATGTTTTGTTTGGAAAAAAAATATGAACTCATTGCAGAAACTTCCACTGAAGAGTTAGCTTCTATTTTATGTGACTGGGCATTCAACATGAAGAAGAACAATGGAGAAGATTACAAAGAGAGTGCAGTCAAGACGATTTGGAACACTTCAGCAAAAATGTTACAAGAGAAGTACTTTAAAGATTATAAAAGAATTTTTAACCCGTTCACGGACATACAGTTTAAGAAAGCGAGAAATGCACGCGACACAAAACGCAAAATTTTACAAGCAATCCCAGACAAAAGGAAAGTGAGTTCTAATGCTCTCACAAAACGAGAAATTTTTGAAATGGCACTGTCCTGGAGTGAAGAAGAACCTCCAAAGAAAATATCACATTGCTGCGTATAAATTGGCTTGGAGAGGTGGAGAAGCAGCAAATTGTAAGGTATTCTATTCTAAGATCGAGACAGACAACCGTGGAAGAGTTGAATATAACCCAGTGTTTTCGAAGACAGCACAAGGGGGAAATCAGAAGTTGGCCGACAGTAAATGGTTGGTAGCAAACACTGCAGAAGATTGTGTTTGTCCAGTAAGATTGTTTAAACAAATTATGGGAAGACGGGGAAACCATATCACATGTGAAAAGTTTTTTTTAACTCTAATTCCTTTCTGGCAAAAAACAAATTCGAAAGGATGGTATAAGAATTCTTCTATTGGGATAAACGAAATATCTAAATGGACCAAATCTGTGAAAATTACGGGACATAGCAACCCATCGTCATTAAAACCGTACCTTCAGTTAGATGAAGAACATCATAGAGAAATCATTGGTTCCATTCGTACTACCATCCAGGAAACAGTTACTACCACCGCTCAAAATACTAGCATGTAGCAAAATATTAACAAAAGACCTGAAAGTTCTGAAAATCAAGCTATTTTTAATAATTGTGTTTTTAACAATTGTACTTTTCCGTTAAATTAAATAAACTAATTTACATCTCATTTTTTAATTTATTGATTTACATATTCATTAAATTGTCTTACCGAATTACACTCTAGCTTTTTTTTTGAGTCGAAGTAAACTTGACTTTTATAATTCGAATTGTGTTGCCATTAGGTAATTCAACTCAAAAAACTGTCAGAAATAATTACTCGTCCTACGGACTCGTAATTTTTTCAGAGGCAGTTTTTGTCGTTAAATTGCCAGGCAACAATATTCTTATTGATACATGTCAAGTTTACGACAAAAAAACGCTCTCGTGTAAATTATAAGTGACAATTTTCGATAGTCAAAAATAAAGGTACTTTTTTTATTAATTCTCTATTTTTAATAGTACCTATGTGGTTTAATTCTGTATTTTAGATTTGTAACTGACAAGTCAAATAAGTTTTTATGAATTGTAATTTTTTGAAAACTTGACAGACGAATAAATTATCTACGTATCTATCTATGGTATTAAACTTAATCCATATACCTTTAAAGGCTGTTCTCGCGGTACACTATTTTAGCTCTTCCCTTTTATCTCAGTTATTTATTATCGGTATCATTTCATTTTTTGCTGAGATATTCAAAAGGAAAACCCAAACAATCTCTAGTTTTTTAATTTTTTTGTTAGATCCTAGTTTTTTAAATAAAAATTAAAAATGTATATTAAATTTTTTCAATTTGCAGATATCAAATTTTTGAAAACCAGACTTTGTAGCTGATTTTTTTTGTAATTTTTTTTTCTATTTACAACTTTTTGCTAAAATCAAAAACTAATTGACTTTTGTGGGCAGGCGTTTTCCAATAATATTGTTATTTGGAATCCGTGAAAATATATCGCTCTCTCTCATTTATTGCAACCAGATGTTGTTCGGTTTAGCAAAGATAAAGTGAGTCGGCCAGGTTCCAACTAGCCCTTTTTGATTGTAAAAATTTAGTATCGTTTATTTTTTGGGTTGCGAAATTAATTATGAAAGTGTTATGAAAGGAAAGTCGTGCAGTTGCTAGCAAAAGGTAAGACTATTTTTATTACACATTTTACTAAAGAAAAAGAAATATAATTTGATTAATATACGAATATCATTTGTTATGGATAAATTTGATTAGTCTAAATTATACCCAGAATTCATGAATATTTTGAGAAATTATCTCGAGTCGAAGACGATGGAAAATTTTCAAAATATTCCTGAGAACAGATAATGTTAATTTTTAATTTATTGTAAATATTATAAAAGTAAGCTAATTTTAATGCGAAGATGATGACGATGTTTTGGAACAAAAAAAACTACAATTTTTGGATAGTTTACCAAAATCAAAAGAAGAGATTTTTAAAATGGAAGTATCCACTAGGGGTCAGGCCAGTAATGATCTGTGGAAAGAACATCGAAGAAATATGCTGACGGCTTCAAATTTTGGAAAAGTTTGCAAGTTACGTAAAGCAACTGATCCAAAAAAGACTGTTAATAACATATTATGTTCATCCTTTTATGGATTAGTTGCTACGAAATGGGGACAAGACCGTGAAACTATTGCTAGAGAAGAATTTCAAAATAAAATATGGAAAGACAGTACAACAATGTGGATTATTTATTTATGAAAAACATCCATACTTGGGAGCAAGTCAGACGGCATTATTAATAATAATGAGATAATAGAAATTAAATGTCCATATAATTGTTCCAAATTGACACCATAAATGGGAATTGAAAAAAAAAATTAAATATCTTATAAATACTGATGGCCAAATTAAATTAAAAAAAAAAAGATAATTATTATTATCAGGTACAAGGGCAATTGGCTATAACGAAAGCCAAATATTGTTGTTTTATCGTTTGGACCCACTAGGAATGTTTGTAGAGAAAATTGAGAGAGATGACAATTTTTGGTTGTGTTGAACCTTAGTTAGTGAATTTGTATTTAAAATATTTAATAAAAGAAACTGTAAGAAACTAATTTTTAATTTTTTGTTTTGTTTAGGTAATAAAAGTTTTTATTTAAAAGCAATGAATTTATTTCTACCTATTTTTACTTGTTGTTGAAAACAGAGCAATTATATACGAAAAAATGTTTTCAAACCATTTTTCATGAAGACTACAAATTAGTTAAAAAAATATAATTTTAGTTTATCCTCAATACAAATATATGTTTGAGTCTATTGTAAAATATGAGAAGTTATAGACGAGTGCAGATACCTTTGAAAATGGTAAAAAGTGAAATAAAATAATAGTAGGATGAAACCCATTGGAAAAGGAAGAGAATATAACAAACATGAAAGGAAAAATAATTTACGGGCGATCTGAGGTTGGGAAGTGGAAGGGGGGAGTTTTTAAGGGTAGAAAACGGTTTATCTCGATTTCCGGCAAAACTACAAGTCCTATGGAAAAAAGTTCAATAGCAAAGTTGTAGGTAATAAAAAGATCTACAACTTTTGTATTTACACTTTTTTCACTTTTTTCACACCTCAAAATTGATGTGAAAAATTCAAATAACCAAGTTTTTGGTTTTTTATTCTTTTACAAAAAAAAATTTTTTTCACGAAATTTAGTGAAAACTTACCTTTTTATGTCCCAAACACACTGTAATTTTTTTGTTTTAAAATATTTATTTTTTTAACCTTATTTTGACTTAATATCGAAAAAGCAGTCTAATTTTCAATCGAAAATTCTCACGCCAAAATATCTGCTTTTTTAAAAAACTCGGTGGGCTTTTTGTTCGTTGAAATCTCTACTTTTTGATAGTGTTAAAAAAAATATACATTACTGTGGTAAATGTTCTCAAAATATGCAAATACGAAACGAAGAAAACTCCGAATTTCTTTTTTTTTAAATCATGATGTACAATTTTGAGCTATTTATTTAAATTTATACTTTAATTACTCTTTTGTTTATCAATGTAACACGGAATCTTACGTTTTTCGAGTGAAAAAAGTGTAAATACAAAAGTTGTAGATCTTTTTATTACCTACAACTCCCCCCTTCCACTTCCCGACCCCAGAGCGCCTGTAAATTATTTTTCCTTTCATGTTTGTTATATTCTCTTCCTTTTCCAATGAGTTTCATCCTACTATTATTTTATTTGGTTTCAAAAATTATCTGCACTGGTCTATTAATGCGGTTTTGTTAAAAAAAATAATAATGAAATTAACTTAGTCATTACCTAATTTAATATTCTGAAATTAATGTACTAACAAATAAAATATTAGGTATTTAAACAATCATAATTGAATTTGATTTCTAACTTGACTCTTAGATATCTACATATTATCTAATAATAACACCTAATGATAATAACAAAAGTAATATTTTCGGAGATAGTAGTTTCACAATATTAAATTACCCCCGTCCTGCCATATTACAAAATGTATATTATACGATTATACCCATAAAATTTTTAAACATTAGGAAGTCATGCAGAAGAATAGTCAACTGTTTTTCTGGAAGTATGGTTACAAGAATTATTTGGATCGCACTTACTGTGACAACAACTTTATCACCGGCCTATATAGTGACATGGTCTTAATTTTACCTAATTATCTATATTAATACTTATGTTAGAATTATTATTGAAAACCCATTAGAATCTCTAAGTTTTTGTCTATTAATCACCAAGAATGCCTTTTTACAAATTTTTGCACCGTTTTCATGATATCATCGTATATAATTTAAAATTCAGTAAAATTTGCATTTTTTTGAGTAACAAATTATATGCAATATACGAGCAAATTTGGCCAGTCCGTGTTTTAGGTGTATTTAAATCCCGAGAAAGTAAGACGTTCGTTTGACTGCGGGAAAAAAAAGGAAAGAACTATTGTACGTATAATTGTCTTTACGAAATAGAGAGAGAGTTATTTTACGAAATGGATGAGGGACCTCTCAACTTTGATCAAACGAAAATCGGGAGAACAGCCTTAACGGTGGTGCCCGAAATGTATACAAGATTATCGAACACTTCTAGAGGAGCAGGTACATGGGTCAGTTTGGCGCCCGATTTACACCCGCCGATTTTGGACAACTAATTTTTTCATAGATTAATTAATTTTATTATACAAGGATATGTCGTTTAACTTTCGAAAACTAAAGAACTCAACAATGAGGATGTACTTCCGGTGGAATTCGTTTAAAAGTATCTAGATACACGAAGAAAATAATTGACATTAAAGTTTTAAATAGTAAATATTAATGACAAATATGAATTATTCTAGTTGTTTACTTTCACTTAGAAAAGCTTCAAATCAATCCCACAACTTTATTATATCATAATTTCTATTCATATTAAAGTTTTAACTTACTTCGCCATTAGGTGAGTTGTTATTTCCCTCTCCTTGTCGTTAAATGAAATCGGTTTAAAGTCGTTATTGTTTTTGGCAATTTCTCTGTAACAGAAAAAAACTATATTTTATAGTATTAACTCTTTATGCAGGGTGTCCCGTTGGTAAACGGAAATAATTTAAAGGTAGGTAGAGGTCACAACGGCGGTTCTAAATAACCCATATATTATTTTAATTATTAAGAAGGCCTTTTTATATTTTTAACTTTTATTCAAAACAAATATCAGGGCATTTGGTGAGTTCATAAAATATCTGACATTTTTTAAATTAAAAAAACATTGACAACCTTTTATCCCTAACTACTGTCAAACAAAAAACTCCTTATTACACTATAAAAAAACTATAACCTAACTTACACACTACATAACCCCCCCAACATTTCAAAAAATTTTTAAACAGTAAAAATATTTTTAAATGTTATTGAACATTATTTTTTTTTTCATTTTTACTTTCTTCCAGTTCCTTTTCTTTTTCTTTACTGTTTTTGTTTTCTTCCTTCTTCTAATTCTTTTTGTTTGGTATCCTATTATTTTATATTTACAACTTTTTTTAATTTTAGGTTTGTACGACGATTAGCTAAATTTTGTACATTTCTTTTTTCAATTACTTTATTTGTTATTACATGTATCTTTGCTTTATCACATTTCTCTTCTTTTTCTCCTTTCTCTTCTCCTTCTTCTTCTTCTTCATAAATTGTAAATAATTTTGTTTTCTTTACCATTACGTTTCTTTTATGACTCACATATTGTTCTGTTTTTAGATTTCTAGCATTTTTCTTTAAATTTTCTTCTAATTGCTTTAAAGCTACTTTACACTCTTCTTTGTTTTCTTGTATGTCCTTCTTATTTTCCTGAATATCTTTTTTTAATTCTTCCTGATTTTTATCTACTTTATTAGCCACTGCATTAATAGCAAATTCTACTTCTTCTCTAATTTCTTCTATTTTTTATCTGTTTCTCTAATCTCACTTCAACTCTTTCAAATTTTCTTCTTATTAAAATTATCATCTCCTCATTATTTCTTTTGAATTGATTTTCCATCTCCATTCTTGTTTAATTTTCAGACAATTAAACAGATAAACTCATTCAACCGGCAACGCCGCACCAAAATACATTTGCGAACAGCATTCAAATCAGGAAGCGGCATTGTCAAAAAATAAGTTTTTTTACTCTATTTCACAATAAAATATCACGCCATATATCTAACCGTCTCGTCTAGACAATAGAAAAAATTTTACATGCTTGTTTACGCGGCTCACGCTAAAGAATCTTTCGAGAAGGTGTTGCGCAATCCGGGAAGGGATAAATTTGAAATCGATAAACTTCGCCGATTTTAAACTCAGTTTGCATCGAGCCCTCATTATGAGCGCATACTCCGGGGTTACAGAAAACCTCGTCAATAAATTCATATTTCATAATGCCTCTTAGTACGGCAAGTGAGTGTGTCTCTAGCTGCGAATCAGGCTAGGACCCTCCAGTATCTATTCATCACTCATCCAGAACACACACAAAAAATATTTTCTGACTGATGCAGTTTTTTTAGTTTTTTACCTATGTGCTAGTGTTTGTTATACACATATGGTACTTATAATACTTTGTTCATTGATTACCAGTTAATGTAATCCTTTGTTACGTTGTTGTTTATTTATTTATTTATTTAACTTAAAATAAATCGTTAAATAAAAGTGTTAGTTGTTTTTTGTCCATGGAGTGGGGGAGACAAAGAAATACAGTCCATTTAGAATACCACGATGCAGTTTAAAAAGGCGGTAACACATTGTTGGCCGTCCTGGGAAACTGGCACAACATAGGGTTTATTCCAGAACCCTCAACATGGTCCTTCGAGCAGGATTCAAATCACAAAAACTTCGTTACTTCTTCAGGACCTCATCATGGTCCATCCGAACCGGATTGAAATTAGCAAAACTTCGTTACTTCTCCAGGACCTCATCATGGTCCACTTCTTCAACTCTCCAGGAATAGTTCCAGAGATTTTCCTCCAGGTTCCTGAGCGATTCCAGAGATTCTTTTCCATGATCCTGAGCGATCCAGTTCGTCTTCTTCAACTTCATCAGTAGGCCTATAGTGGCTTAAAAACTTCAAGCAACCTTCAAACCTTCAATTAACTCTTCACAACAAGAAATTGTAAAGGTATTTTTTGTAAAACTCATTTAAACTCGTTGTAACCACTTAAAAGCGGTCCGATAACAATCGTAGGCTGGTGGTAAGTTAATGCACACATTTTTTCGTTATATTTACGTATAAAAAACTTTCATTGTATTTTAAACTTACCAAATTCTACGGTGCATGCGCTAACAAGCCGGCCGTAGATATTTATTTACTTACTTCACTGTGAACTTTCAAACATTTATAAAAAACATAATTTACGGTGCATGCGCTAAAAACCGGCCGTAGATATTTATTTACTTACTCCACTGTAAACTATCAAACATTTACAAAAAAGAAAACATTTCGTATTTATGTATTCTACATATTTTTAGCTATAAAGTCGAGATACATGTATTTTTTCATTTTTTTTTAACATATAAAACATTGTCGCATTTTATACATTTTTTTTCTGTAGGAATTTGTATTTATATAATTGTCGCATATTTTTAACCAATAATACATTGCATCTACTTGTATTTACGTAATTTTATCGTACATATTTTGTGTTCTAACAGAAAGAACAAATTTTCACACAATCAAAACCTACAATTCAAAAATAAAATCAATTGTCATATATACAAACATTTCTCTGTCAAAAATTGAAAAATTGTCCTCGCTACCAAATGTCTTCGCAATCAGTCAGAAAATATGCACTCGTATTTTTACATTTCGTGTAAACAGCACGAAAGTTTATTAAAAAATAACTAGGCTTTTAAAACGCCACCTTTCCAAGTTAAAAATCAAAAATTCAACTCGTTCACTATACAAACACAATTTTAAAAAACTCGTATCGTTCGTAATTAAAACAAATTTTCGTACAAGAAAATCGCACTAATAATCAAATCGCATTTATTCTTAACTTACTTTTTTTTCATTTGCCGACGGCAAAAAATAATTCTCGCATTTTGCAAATAGCTTCGCTAAAAATGAATCAAATAATCAAACCGCTTCAAATTCGACTAATAAAAACACAAATCATAAACATTCGCTATTTTTACAATCAAACTTTATTCTTAAAATTCACTTTCGTTACAAATACAAAACAACAGCTGATCGTTGTTTCGAGATCTAATATCTCACTTAATAAATAAAAATCATTTTTTAACTTACAACTCAATACTATAAAAACATTTTACTCTTTTTCCATTTTTTATACAAGGTGTTCTTCAAAAATAAGACACCTCCCTTTTATTCTAGAAACTAGTGCCGCATCAGAGGTACAAAAGGGCTGCATACCCTTATATTTTTATTCTCGTTCATAGGGAAAATTATCCCTTAGCAACAGGCTCTCCATAGCCAAACAATTTTCAATCTATCATTCATTGCACATACTTTTCTATTTTTTCGTTTTGCACTCAAGAAGAAGTTCTTTATTTAAAGACTTCTTGTATTTCGTTCATTTTCGCATTTTCAATCTAAAGGGAAGTCCTTCATTTTATAGCAAGGCTCCTGTACTATTTTTATTCGCATTCGTTCGCATTATCTTTCTATAGGGTGATCTACTAAACGATTATACCCTCTTCTAGCAAACATATTTCAATTTTCGTTGACAATTTTATACTTTTTTCTATAGGGTGATCTACTAAACGATTATACCCTCTTCTAGCAAACATATTTCAATTTTCGTTGACAATTTATACTTTTTTCTATAGGGTGATCTACTAAACGATTATACCCTCTTCTAGCAAACATATTTCAATTTTCGTTGACAATATTATACTTTTTTCTATAGGGTGATCTACTAAAAGATTATACCTTCTCTTGCAAACATATTTTGATTTTTCTCTAACAACAAACATTTAAATTTCTAGCAATTCTACTTTTCATTTTCGCACAAGATGTTCTATATGGTTAGACATCTCCCTTTGGCACCTTACTAGGTCCAAGGGGTTGTATGAGGGAAACTACCCTCAGGGATATTGGATGCCCAGACTCTATGACAAACATAAGATGATCTCTATGGTGAGACATCTCCCTTTGGTATCTTTCAGATCTAAGGGGTTGTATGGGGAAACTACCCCCAGGGATATTGGATGCCCAGACTCTGTCAATCAACAATGCCAGGTGATCTCTATAGTGAGACACCTCCCTTTGGTTCCAAACTAGGTCCAAGGGGTTGTAAACGGGATACTAAAATGCCCAGTTATGTATCGTTCTAAAATTCATTTGCGAGGAAAGTTATTTTGGACTGAGGTAGTCCTTCTAATAAGGCTCTATTTTCAGGATTACTTATCCATTTATCACACTTTTTCATGTATTCAACTTTCAGGGAAAACTACCCTCAAACAATTATTTTTATCATAAACATTCTTTGACATTTCTACTTTACGTTGTACCAAAAATCCTCTGATGTGGCCAAAAAAGGTGTTCGTACATTCATTTCAATTGTTGTACTGGAAAAAACATTCCACAACAAAAAACTATTCGTTAAATCAAACCTTTCTACTTTTATACATACAAGGGATCAATAACCCATCATTTTAAAAACTAAACAAAAATCAATCGAATAAACTACATAAATAAATCTTAAAAACAAATTAAAACGCTCAAACGCATTCATTTTAATTTTCACAAGGCATTTCATTTTATAGCAAATACCTTAAACAAGCAGTGATGCAATTTCTATTTTTCATTTTTTTTCTCATTTTTATACAGGGTGAGCACATACCCTTAGGATTTATATCCATCCAAATATTTTAGACTTTTTCATTTTTTTTTCTACTTTCATACAGGGTGATCGTATACCCTTGGGATTTCTTTTGCCCATTTTGTTATTGTAGGCTGAGGTAGTCGTTATAGAGAGAGGGCTAAGGAATTGATCTGGGATATTTCTGCTAGCAGATCTGGGAAAGCCAAAGCCTATAGTCGCAATTTTTGTATTTTTCGTTCACATTTTCATTTCGACTCATAACAGTGATCTTCATTAAGTCTCTTGTTACACATTTACTTGTTCATTCATACAGGGTGATTATACCCTAGGGACATTTCGTGCCCTTATTCGCTGTCAATTTTCAGATGATCTCTATGGTGAGACATCTCCCGTTGGTACCATACTAGGTCTAAGGGGTTGTATATTCTCTGGCAAATTTTCTACTTCTACAGGGTGATTCCATTAAGCGGAAAATATTCCCAAAAAACTTTTAAACTTTTCATTCACACAGGGTGAGCAAATACCCTTAGGTTTTCATATCCATCATTCAAATATTTTAAACATTTTCATACAGGGTGATCTCATCCAAAGATTATACCCTAGGGACATTTCGTGCCCAGATTCGCTGACAATTCTAAACCTTTACAGGGTGATTCCCTCAAGCGGAAAATATTCCCAAATATTTTAAACTTTTTCATTCATACAGCAAATACCCTCAGGATTTTATATCCATCACCCAAAAACTTTTAAACTTTTCATTCACACAGGGTGAGCAAATACCCTCAGGATTTTATATCCATCATTCAAATATTTTAAACTTTTTTCATTCATACAGGGTGAGCAAATACCCTTAGAATTTCATATCCATCATTCTAACATTTTAAACCTTTTCATACAGGGTGATTCCATCAAGCGGAAAATATTCCCATATTTAATTATAAACATTTCTTAAAACATTCATACAATTCTACTTTCATACAGGATGATCGTATACCCTTGGGATCTTTTTGCCCATTTTCGTTCAAACATTCATGTACTGTTATTGTAGGCTGAGGTAGTCGTTATAGAGAGAGGGCTAAGGAATTGATCTGGGATATTCCTGCTAGCAGATCTGGGAAAGCCAACGCCTATAGTTGCAATTTTTGCATATTTTGTCTTTTAATTCCAAATAGGGAACATGGCTCGGTGATGCCTAATCACAAATCGTTTGTACCAATCATATTTCTTTAAAAAACTTATGCGCCCACAAGTGGCCAGGATTCAAATATCCAACCTTTAAAAAACTTATGCGCCCACAAGCGGCCAGGATTCAAATATCCAATTTTTATTAAATTATGCGCCCACAAGCGGCCAGGATCCAAATATCCAAATATTTTAAAACCTTTTACATTTTTTGAACTTATTTCAATTAGAGTCATTCTAAAACTACAGGGTGATGACCCAACTTACTAAAAATTTTTTTTAGAGAACTTTCAATATCATTGCTTCGCTATACTCCGCCTCTTTTCGCGGTGGGAGAATGTTTAATTTTCAGACAATTAAACAGATAAACTCATTCAACCGGCAACGCCGCACCAAAATACATTTGCGAACAGCATTCAAACCAGGAAGCGGCATCGTCAAAAAATAAGTTTTTTTACTCTATTTCACAATAAAATATCACGCCATATATCTAACCGTCTCGTCTAGACAATAGAAAAAATTTTACATGCTTGTTTACGCGGCTCACGCTAACGAATTTTTCGAGAAGGTGTTGCGCAATCCGGGAAGGGATGAGCGCATACTCCGGGGTTACAGAAAACCTCGTCAATAAATTCATATTTCATAATGCCTCTTAGTACGGCAAGTGAGTGTGTCTCTAGCTGCGAATCAGGCTAGGACCCTCCAGTATCTATTCATCACTCATCCAGAACACACACAAAAAATATTTTCTGACTGATGCGGTTTTTTTAGTTTTTTACCTATGTGCTAGTGTTTGTTAAGCACATATGGTACTTATAATACTTTGTTCATTGATTACCAGTTAATGTAATCCTTTGTTACGTTGTTGTTTATTTATTTATTTATTTAACTTAAAATAAATCGTTAAATAAAAGTGTTAGTTGTTTTTTGTCCATGGAGTGGGGGAGACAAAGAAATACAGTCCATTTAGAATACCACGATGCAGTTTAAAAAGGCGGTAACACATTGTTGGCCGTCCTGGGAAACTGGCACAACATAGGGTTTATTCCAGAACCCTCAACAATTCTATTCTTTTCTAGATTTCTTTCTATGTTATTCTCCATCTTTTCTTGATTTCTGTTCATAGTAATTAACATTTGCATAATTGGATCTGATCTTCTTCCATCCATCTTTTTGTTTCCACTTCTTAAGTACATTTTTTTTTCTTTTATATAAAGGCCCACGTTGCACAGTGGCGCCAAATTGATGTACGCCCCTTAGGGTTGGGCCGTTTGAGGTGATTTTTTTTTTAAATGTTCGTCATAAAATTCCCTCTTTCTCTATTTTTGCTTCGGGTCTTCATTTTCGCGGAATTTGACTCCAAAAATGGGTTTGCATGGAAAAAACTAGATTTTTTGCACAAAAATGACCCTACGGAAAACGAGATTGAGATTTTGCCGGACTTTTTTATGGGGAAATGCTCTACTTGGAAAACCCTACAAGACTGTCAACTTAGAATTCGGGGAGAAATTTTCCGTTGCCCTTAAAATGGCCACAATCATCCAAAAATTTTCACATCAGAAATCGTTCTACTGAAAACTGGGAAAGTATTGGGAAAAATTCTCATCTGACAAAAATTATTTGTACACATTCGGGGGAATCCGCAAACATTTTTCCAGAACTTTTGGGCACATTTTTGGACATCTATTACGATCTATTGCGAGTTTAGATTTTTAATGGGGAAAATTTGAATGTCCAAAAATGTGCCCAAAAGTTCTGGAAAAATTTTTGCAGATTCCCCGAATGTGTACAAATAATTTTTATCAGATGAGAATTTTTTCCAATACTTTCCCAGTTTTCAGTAGAACGATTTCTGATATGTGAAAATTTTTGGATGATTGTGGCCATTTTAAGGGCAACGGAAAATTTCTTCCCGAATTCTAAGTGGACAGTCTTGTAGGGTTTTCCAAGACGAGCATTTCTCCATAAAAAAGTCCGACAAAATCTCAATCTCGTGTTCCGTAGGGTCATTTTTGTGCGAAAAATCTAGTTTTTTTAGAGTCAAATTTCGCGAAAATGAAGACCCGAAGCAAAAATCGAGAAAGAGGGATCGATAGGGAATTTTATGACGAACATTTAAAAAAAAATCACCTCAAACGGCCCAACCCTAAGGGGCGTACATCAATTTGGGTGACACAGGGGTGCTTTGCGCCACTGTGCGTTGGTTGACGACATATATTTTAATTATTAAGAAGGCCTTTTTATATTTTTAACTTTTATTCAAAACAAATATCAGGGTATTTGGTGAGTTCATAAAATATCTGACATTTTTTAAATTAAAAAAACATTGACAACCTTTTATCCCTAACTACTGTCAAACAAAAAACTCCTTATTACACTATAAAAAAACTATAACCTAACTTACACACTACAATATAATGGGTCTCTTGGCTTCCATTACGGAGTTACAAGGTGTTTTATCAAATATGCATAATTATTCATTTGGCCAGAACTTTTGAATCACTTAGTATATCTTTTCCATTTTTGGCATACAGATTACACTCCTCACGATCAGTACTGAATTATTGAGAGATATGAAAATCCTGGTTCGGCTTTAGGAAACATTGAAAGATATTAAAAATATTGTTGAGGGTTCTGGAACCAACCCTATGTTGTGCCAGTTTACCAGGACTACCGAGATAAGCACATATCCTTTTTAAACTGCATCGTATTTTCTAAATGGACTGTATATCTGCTGTAGTATTTTTATCTTTCCAACTCCATTGACAAAAACAACGAACACTTTTTATTTAACGGTTTATTTAAATGTTAAATAAATAGATACATCACAAACAACTTAACAATACATTACTTTAATAAGTAATCAACGAACAAATTATTAGTTAACATATGTGTTTAACAAACACTAACACATATTAGTAAAAGAATTAAAATGATCACATCATTCAGAAAATATTTTTAGGTGTTGTATGTAAGAGTGATAAATGAGCACTGGTTTTTGCTGCACTAAGGAGCACTGAATTTAGACTAACAATAAACAATAAAGTGGACCGCCTGATTCGCAGCTAAGTACCACAGTGAAAACGAAATTTGCTGCACTAAGGAGCAAGGTGTTGTGTGTATGAGTGTTGACAAGACACTGGTTTAAAAGTTTGCGAAGTTTTGTCGCTTCAAAGTTTCCCCCCCCCCCCGTCCGTTTGTTCTAGAAAGAATTATTCGTTATCTAGTGGGCGAATCGATTTTGTTAGATGTGTAAGTTTTTTATGTCTGTCTCTTTCTCTCCCGCTTGAGAAGACAAGGATTAATTTAATTACGACGTTATGAGTTTTGGTGGACGTGACTCCTTGCATGTGCTTTAGAAATATTCGTTAGAAATTCTGCGCTGCAGCGCGTGACGATCCTAGCGTAATGAAAAAAAATATTCGTTGAGACTTCCTCTCTCAGCGCTGTTGTCAGATTGTACGGGTTTGTGTTTACTTTGGTTTGAAAATTAAACAGATGCGATGTTGTTGATTTGAGTTTATATGTTTAATTTGCTTTGAAAATTAAACAAATATCAAAACAACACCCTGTGTACCATAATTGTAATATTTCCATTTTAGATTTGAATAGAGGGGAAAAACCTGAATTGAAACAAGTTGTTGTTTTTATCCCGCCACCGATTCAAATTGGAAAATTTTGAAACTGAAAGTAAAATTTTCATTTAATTTAAAGAAAACATTATGAAACTGATTTTTTCTTTAACAATTTCAAAAATACACTTCGCGTCATTTACCTATTGCTTGTTTATTCGGCTTAAAATAATTTTACACTGTACTGGTGTATCTACATGCCCGTACTTAGGAGAAAATATTCAATTAGGTATTTGTTTTTAAACGCCCAGTATAAAGTAAAGCGAGACAATAAACGCTCGTAATACCTAACAAACATTTTAGTGGCGCCTGTGATTCGGAAGGACATGGACCAAAATTTACCCGGATTGGGAGTACCTCCTCCTCCCCCGTTTTCGAGGACGCTGAACACGATGGCGGTATCAGAATTACTATTTTCGACTACTGAACCCCCTAAAACGGCCAAAAACTACCCTTACATATAAATTCAATGTGACAAGTACAGTGTCATAAATATAAACAAGACAATAGATTCAGTCTAAGCCTTGAGCATTAACTATAGAACATTCTCCGCCGGATAAAATATAGGCGGTTTCCTTACTCTTGTAAATCGACGGGGTAAAAATTCCTGATCAATTTCAGAGGGAATTTCCATGAGGGTACTTTCATCGAGTCCCTCAAGTCCCTCAACTGCCTCAACTGCCACACCTGGCACGCCTGGGGCACTCTCCAATGAACTCGGCTGAGGGTCAACTCCTTTGATCAATTATTTCCGAACCTCACCAACCACCGGCCAAAATTCACCACCGACAGAGGTGTTTTTTTCCTTCCCTCTAACAGCAACAAAACGTTTGTGCCCCCGTTTTCAAAGTTGCTGAACACGATGGCTGTATCAGAATTTCTCTTTTCGCTAGCCAAACCCCCCAAAAACGGCCAAAAACTACCCCCTAAAGGGGTTAAACGAGCAGCACATCATTTCCTTGTAAAAAAACGTTTTCGGGGGTGAGTTTTGACCTGTGGAGGGGTAGGTGAGGGTTGTAAGTAATTCACCGTGCTCAGCATCCTCGAAAACGGGGGGAAAGAGGTTATTTTAAAGGGAATGATGTCCTGCCCGTTTAACAACATTAGAGGGTAGTTTTTGGCCGTTTCAGCAGTTCGGCTGGCGAAAAAAGAAATTCTGATACCGCCATCGTGTTCAGCATCCTCGAAAACGGGGGCACAGGCGTTTTGTCTTCCAAAAGAAGAAAAATCGGGAAATGATGCGCTGCCCGTTTAACCCTCTTAGGGGGTAGTTTTTGGCCCTTTTAGGGGGTTCAGCAATCGAAAATAGTAATTCTGATACCGCCATCGTGTTCAGCATCCTCGAAAATGGGGGAGGGAGGTAATCTCGATCCGGGTAAATTATGGTCCATTTTTCATGGTTTTTTTCGACTCACAGACGCCACTATTTATTAATATTAACGAAATTGCTCAAAATGTCGACCATTTTGTTGTATGTACTTTCTTGCAAGTTTAATGATGAATCTTTTTATTCTACAGACAGGAAATCAAGTAAAGTGCTTGTTTTTATTTTTATGTTAAAGTTTGTAGGAATTTTCTTACTATATTACAAATCTTCAATATTATTATTCGAAACCTCCTTAGGACCTCTAAACCTAAGAGGTAAAATATCTCGGGTCACGAGTTACCTACTGGAGACTTCTCAGGAAACCAACCACACCTGAAAAAAGAACAATTAGGATGGCGAAGACCCTACGAGTGGTGGCTAGACGCACCTTAAAACCAGTGATAGTTACACCACGCTAGTCTGAACTAGTTATTACGTATGAAGTTATGGAGAGGTGACAAATAACAGTAATAATAATACGAAGATCGTGCATGTCTGAGAATGACGGTAGCAATAGAAATAATGCCCGCTTCACGGTAATACTTTTAGACGCCGCTGCTTCACTTTGTGATACAAGGGGAGGAAATATTAGTTATTTGAAGGCTACAAAATACACGGGTTAATCTTGACCTTACACTATAATGTAGGTATAATGGGAGGGGACGTGTTAGAAATGAGAACAGACCACAAGATAATCTTTTAATATTTCATTCCAGAACTAGCACTGAGGATAATTTTGAGAAAAAGTGACGTCTACACGATTATAGAAATGCATGGAAGAACTGAGACAGCTGAATAATCATATACAGGGTGCGCCAATTATTTACACTCGATCTCCAGCACCGAAACTAAAAGAGATATCAACAAAATTTTTTGTAGTGTCACTCGGACTACAATTTTAAAATATTTTGATGTATACAGGGTGGCTAATTTTTGTGGAATGAAAATTAATTTGGTTTTTTTAAATTGAACACCCTGTATATGATTATGTCTTCTGATTCTACTTAATATTAGATTTACGGAAGTTTTTTGTATTTGTAAATCCGACGCGGCGTTGACAAGTTATTCCTATTTTAAGCAGATTTATTGAAAAAACAGCACTTCAGAAATATTAGCACAAAAACCACATTTTTTAAAAAATTCCTCAAAAAAGCTACTATGATGTAAATGAAACATGCACCTATCACAATAATCACACAACATCTTCACCTGTTGCACAGGGTGTTTGCCGATGGCGTGCCAATAGTCTAGCTTTCAAATGGCAATAACTTAATTTTTTCAAATGGGACACCCTGTATATTTTTCTTCAGTTAGAAGCTCTCCCTAATACGCATTAAAAAAATATAGGGTTTTGCACATCTAACTTTACTATTTACTTTAATAATTGACGTTAAGCTACAAACAACATATTTTACACAATTTTTAATAAGAAATCAAGTTACTTATGAAAATGACAGTAGGTATATTTTTAGATGTGCTACCATCTATAGTAAGAAGAAAGTATTGACATTAAATTTTGACTGAATCTAGTCAAGATGTGACTCTCTTCTTTTTTATCCCTTTCAGAGATTAATACAAAGTGAGTAAACCAGTAAGGAATTTTATTTTATTAGATTCGACATCCTAAGACCGGTTTCTGTCTTTCGACTTCATCAGTTAGGCTTTTCGAATCCAATAAATAAAAATTCCAAACTCGTACAAGTCAATAGCTATATCCGCTATAAGATAACATTTTTAGATGTGCTACCATCTATGGTAAGAAGAGAGTATTGACATTAAATTTTGACTGAATCTAGTCAAGATGTCACTCTCTTCTTTTTTATCCCTTTCAGAGATTAATACAAAGTGAGTAAACCAGTAAGGAATTTTAATTTATTAGATTATAGCGGATATAGCTATTGACTTGTACGAGTTTGGAATTTTTATTTATTGGATTCGAAAAGCCTAACTGATGAAGTCGAAAGACAGAAACCGGTCTTAGGATGTCGAATCTAATAAATTAAAATTCCTTACTGGTTTACTCACTTTGTATTAATCTCTGAAAGGGATAAAAAAGAAGAGAGTGACATCTTGACTAGATTCAGTCAAAATTTAATGTCAATACTCTCTTCTTACCATAGATGGTAGCACATCTAAAAATGTTATCTTATAGCGGATATAGCTATTGACTTGTACGAGTTTGGAATTTTTATTTATTGGATTCGAAAAGCCTAACTGATGAAGTCGAAAGACAGAAACCGGTCTTAGGGTGTCGAATCTAATAAATTAAAATTCCTTACTGGTTTACTTAGGTATATTTTGTTATGGCATTAATTGTCAACATAAAATTTTGTATTGTATCACGTGTACTATATTTAATCGGTATTGTGTATAAAAAATGGATTTTAATAAGAATTATAGTGTTCAAGAAAATATTGATATGATATGGATACTGGGTGAATGTCAAAAAAATGCGTTTCTTGCTAGTAGGGTTTATCGTCAAAGATACCCAGAAAGACGTCATCCACAAAAGGATACTTTTGAGAATTTAAAGAATAGATTTGATAGAACAGGAACCGTCAAGTATGAAAAACATTCACGTGAAACTACAGCTGTTACTATTCACAACGAATATAAGATAATGATCAGTATAGTTGAAGATCCTAATAACAAGGCAATTAAGCAATCAGTTAGATATTTCCAATACAACAGTTAGACTCATAATAAAAAAGAATAAATATCACCCCTATCATATCCAGCTTCACCAAGAATTGTTACCACGTGATTTCGCGCGTAGAGTGGAATACTGTAGATGGTTAATAAACAAGATAAATACAGAGCGTAACTTTTTAAACAAAGTTTTATTCTCCGACGAAGCCACGTTTCATAAGAACGGTTGTGTAAATAGACACAACTTCCATTATTATTCGGACCACAATGAACATTTATTTAGAACCACATCACAGTATCGATGGTCTTTGAATGTGTGGGCGGGAATAATAGGTGATTATGTAATTGGTCCCTATTTTTTTGATGGGACTGTAAATGGAGCTATATTTTTAGATTTTTTTGAACATGATTTTCGCAACTTATTGCCAAAATGTGCCTCAAAATTATCGCAACGGAATGTGGTTTTAATTAGATGGTGCCACACCACATTACCTATTAGATGTTCGCAATTGGTTAAATAGGGAATTTCAGGATCGTTGGATAGGAAGGGGAGGACCTATAAATTGGCCTACTAGATCGCCTTGCCTTACACCTTGCGATTTTTTCTTGTGGGGTTTTATTAAAAATATTGTTTACAAAGAAGAGGTTATCACAAAAGAAAATATGAAAGAAAGAATTACTGCAGCATTTAGACAGGTGACCCCTGCAATGCTAAGAGATGTGCGTAAATCAATGAAAAAAGGGCAAGAAAATGTATAAATGAAAATGGAAGACATTTTGAACACCTACTATAAATTTTAACTTTCACTATTGTAGTTTTCTTACTATTAAACTTCGTAAAATTTTGTACAATACAAAATTTTATGTTGACAATTAATGTCATAACAAAATATACCTACTGTCATTTTCATAGGTAACTTGATTTCTTATTAAAAATTGTGTAAAATATGTTATTTGTCACTTAACGTCAATTATTAAAGTAAATAGTAAAGTTAGATGCGCAAAACCCTATATTTTTTTAATGCGTATTAGGGAGAGCTTCTAACTGAAGAAAATATACAGGGTGACCCATTTGAAAAAATTAAGTTATTGCCATTTGAAAACTAGACTATTGGCACGCCATCGGCAAACACCCTGTGCAACAGGTGAAGATGTTGTGTGATTATTGTGATAGGTGCATGTTTCATTTACATCATAGTAGCTTTTTTGAGGAATTTTTTAAAAAATGTGGTTTTTGTGCTAATATTTCTAAAGTGCTGTTTTTTCATTAAATCTGCTTAAAATAGGAATAACTTGTCAACGCCGCGTCGGATTTACAAATACAAAAAACTACCGTGTAAATCTAATATTAAGTAGAATCAGAAGACATAATCGTATAAAGGGTGTTCAATTTAAAAAAACCAAATTAATTTTCATTCCACAAAAATTAGCCACCCTGTATACATCAAAATATTTTAAAATTGTAGTCCGAGTGTCACTGTCTACCCCTACAAAAAATCTTGTTGATATCTCTTTTAGTTTCGGTGCTAGAGATCGAGTGGAAATAATTGGCGCACCCTGTATAGTATTTTTTGCAACGATCTTGGCGTGTACGTCATCACTATCATATAAAATAAGTAAACTGAGTCTTATATTACCAGTGCCGGAGCTAAATGTAGCCAACAAAAATAAAATAAAATTAGATATATACTCATCAAAATGATTAATATTAATAACATAATAGTAATTTTATGTTTGTTTGGTATTAAAACCCTCTTTTTCATCTGATTCTTCTTTCTTGCTAATATGGATAACCATATTGATAATGTACAGCCTGTTCAGTCGCAACAAGTCCTCTTCGAAAAGTGAAGTTCAACATTCTATCCATCGTTTTTTTTGGGAATCTTTCTTGTATTTTTACTTTCCCGGCTCCGCGCCAAAGGGAAAGTATTGTGAACGCGCTAAAAAAAAAGTTGATAACGACGGATATGTCCATTTTGAGGTCCCCTGAGACGATTAAAACGATTTCCAGATGGAAGTCTGTCCGTCTGTCTGCGTGTCTGTATGTATTCTTTCACGATAGCGTCCGCACGCTTAATCCGATTGATTTTAAATTTGGTATATGGGCTTCGGGTGATCGGTGATTGAACCAATTAGTTTTTGGTTGAAATCGCCCCACCAGGGGGCGCAGGAGCCATATGTACATCGCGAAAAAAATATAAGACTTAAAGTTTTTATTTGATATTTAGGTGCCTCACTGGCTTGTAAATACATCCTGAAATTTTCATTACTTAATTTTGAACCTAATCTAAAAAAAATTTTTTTTAACTAAAAAATCGCAACCCGTAGCGTCCAAACGCTTGATGCAATTGAGCTAAAATTTGGTATGTGGATATCGGATCATCGCGGAATGAATTCGTTTGGTTTTGGTTGAAATCGCCCCACCAGGGGGCGCAGTAGCTCTATATACATTACAAAAAAAAATAAAAGACCTAAAGTTTTTTTTCGTATTTAGGTGCCTTATTGGCTTGTAAATACATCCTGAAATTTTTATTCCTTAACACTTTGACTGCTCATGGCACGGATCTGTGCCAGACTGAGTTTTAAGACAATGCTCGTGGCACGAATCCGTGACGCATTCACTTTATTACTTTTATTGCCAGTGGCAACTGAGCATATGTATTGGGACTTCTAAAAATGTTGTCCGTTTCGGATTTTTTTTTTCGTAAGTGGATTAATATGGATGATAGTAAGGCGAGTCCGTCGGTCATTAAAAAACGTAAATTGGTGTAGAAAAATCCAAAAAAAACTGTCAAATGATGAACTATTACAACTCTTTTTATTATTTTTTACAACACAAACATTTCTTGTTTGTTATTTTATTGAGAAAAGTGCATTATTTTTTTTATTTTATTATTGATTTTGTTTTAGATACAATAATTTAACGGCCTATTAACAAAATAAAGATTTTTTTGCATCCTTCATAGTTTTTTTACGTACATTTTGGCCTAAACCCATAAAAATATACTTGTCACAGATCCGTGACGATGAGCACTGCACAGAAAATTTGTTGGCCAGTGCTCATGGCACGGCTCCGTGACACATGTCAAAATTGACAACTGAGTAATAAATTTACATCAATTAATCCAAAAAAGATTTTTCCAATAAATAATTTTATTTTTTACTTAAAAACAAATAGCCGCTTTTGGGCAAGTCTTCCAGCAGTGAAAGTGTTAATTTTGAACCTAACCTAAAAAAAATTTTTTCAAACTAAAAAATCGCAACCCGTCTTTTAAAAAACTCATCGCTGCGCGATTCGTTTTTTAAACTTGGACTCGTGTCATAACAGAATGCCATAAGAAATGCGTTGCTTAATGTACTATTTTATAACTGCCGGGAAAGTCTTGTGGCGACACAACAGATTTTTTCCTTATATGGATCGTTTGTCCGTCATCATTTTATGTCTTTTCCAAAATATATTGTGTTATCCACCATCCTATATCCTGTACTTTCCTGTTTAGGTTCGTTCATTTTACAGTAACAAATTTCGATATAAAAAATAAGATACGACATAAGTTTTAACAGTCTTTGAGAACTTATCATTACCGCTTTTTGTCGAAATATACTACTGCTCAGTGGCGCTTCTAGAAATTAAGGGCGGGGGGGGGGGGGGGCACATACAAATTTTTTTAATGATCTGATTCTATGCTTAATATTGCCAAATCGTTCAACATTTGTTCACCTATTGTGGATCTAAGACAGGTTTTTATATGTTTTAATCTACTAAAAGTGCGTTCAGCAGTTGCACTATTAGTGCCTATTAGCCCCTTACCGCATGAATTTTTTGTTTTTGGTAAAAAAAATGCACTATGTGGAAAAAAAATTCAGGATTTCGGTAAAAATATTTAAAAAAATCTTTATTAACTTTTTTTAATTTTTTTTTTGTATTTTTTTTTTGCCATATGTGGCACAATATGCAATAATACAACAAAACATCAAAATAATGTATAAGCAAATCAATCAACTAAAAGTCATTCAGTATGGAACTTATAAAAGCAGTTTCTGTCTTTGTTCAAGCAAAGATGAACACCACATTTTTCACACTTTACAAAAGATTTTTTACCACAGAAATATTTGCACCTTTGCCGATTATCACACCATACTGGAAGATGGCCATATTGATCTCTTCGAACCTCTTGGATGGGAAAATCTGATGTCGGGCCCCTTTTTTTCTTGTTTTGCAAGTTATCCATGACTCCACTGGGACGGCCTCTTTTCTTTGTCGAGCTGGCTTTATTCAATTTACACAAGCACTCTGCAATGGCCATTTTGAAATCTGCCAGAGCTAAATCTTTGAACTCGTTTTCACTTCTTCTCCAAAGTATCCATGCATTGACAACCATCAAATCAATAATATGAAAAAATATCCTCATATACCATTTTTTTGACCTAAGTTTGATTCTATAGTATCCTAGCATGGAATCCAGGAGATCTACTCCTCCCATATATTTGTTGTAGATTGTTACAGCCTTTGGACACGGAACCGTTATATGTTTGTTATCCTTCTTCGAAAATCTTCGAACCTCAACTGTTGGTGTACTTCCATCATATGTAGACAACATGTTGACCAATTTGTTGTCATACCATGAGACAACAGATATTTTTGTTCCATCAATTGTGGCGACTTTCTCTAGCATCGCTCCACGGCCATTCTTTTTCAGTTCAGCCTCTTTTGGCATATTGCTATTTGGCACTCTGTTTATTCTAACAGTTCCGAGCGGTAACATACCATTTTGTGCCAAGTAAATTTGTAATGGGACGCTATTGAACCAGTTATCAAAAAATAGCTTGTGATTTATGTGCCTTGGAACAATTTCTGTTAGCCGAAGAACTACGTTTGAACTCATTCCCAGGTCAGGAAAACCATTTGGGAGAATATTGGTTTGCTTTCCTGCAAAAATTTCATAATCGTAGGAAAATCCGCTTACACCACTAAGAACAAACGCCTTATACCCCCATTTATGAGGTTTTTTTGGATTGTATTGTTTGATGGACGAACGTGCTTTCGTTGGAATAATCTGCTCGTCTATAGCCAAGTACTCTTCCTTTGGAACTTTTAGTAGTTGCTCCCTCAGTTTTCTAAGTACAGGTCGTATTTTGAATAGTTTATCATGAGCAGGATTTCCGGCTGCAACAGCATCGTCATTATTCGCAAAGTGCAAAAACCGTTTTATTTCTTCCCATCTGTTGCATGACATAACATCTGAGATCAAGCGGTGATTTAGGTTCAGGTTCCAATAACTTCTGGAACTAGGTAACTGGACTATTGACATATAAATACAGGTCCCTATAAACTGTTCGAGCTCCTTTTCAGTAAGATCCAAAGGTTTTTGTGGTCTCGTTTGAGCAGAATATAAGATACTTTGGTAAACTATATCAGTAATCATCTCATTTGTTAGAAAAAAGTTAAAAAATGCATAAGGAGAGTCTGCATTTTCCAATTCAGGTGGCATGTCAGTAGAACCAAGAAATGTTAGGTTCTCATCCGATGTAACTAAATTACCCCGTTTCTATTCTTATTTAGTTTACGAAACCGTTCGAGCAGAGGTAGATCGTCGTCGCTATCGGAACTGAATTCTAAATCCGTTTCTGGGATGATAATATCTGATTGGTTATCGTCCATATCATTTTCGTCTTTGTAATCAGAATCTGGAGCTAATTTACCAGGCGGTTCTTCATCTTCTGAAAGTCTCTCGTCTTCACTACCATCTGGTACATCCATTGGCACATATCTACTGGCACCATAAAACGTTTGTGTATCCATTTTCTGAAATAAATTTAGTGTCCGGAGTGCATATTGTGCCATATATGTCCACGAGAATTTTGGCGAATGTGCATACAGTTCCACATATGACACAACAATATTTCTCATCAAAAACAGTCAAAAAATAAAGAATTACATGGGTCTACTTACAGCAATTCCTTCGAAAAACTCTAGTCTTTACGTGGCTATTTTTTTTGTACCAAAATCTGCTACAGAAACTCGGATGATCGTGGATCAAAATTTATAAAAACTGATAACACCTGTTCACACGACGGCCATTTGCAAAATTGTATGAAACTTCACCAAACTGTTAAGAGATGTCGCTACACTACCAGAATTATGGAATATATACCACATATGGCCACCTATGCAAAAATAGTTTTGTCTGCGGCTTTATTTATAATAGTTATGTATGAAAATATTAATTGTGCCAAATATGACCCATGATACGGTAAGGGGTTAGTGAAGTGAAATTAGAATTTTATATGGATGTAAGAGCTAAGTCAATTTTTTTTAATTTTTTCGATTTTATACATAAAGGGAAGCTTGTAAAAAATTTTTTAATAAATTTGGGAGCTTCGCGAGATATGTGCCAAAAACGGCATTTTTGGTATTTTTCGAGTGGATGGCTGCACTATTTTTTAAATATCTCCGGCTCTAAGAGTCAAATCTCAAAAAACGAATTCGCGCACATTATTTTTTTTTTACTAAATTGGCAATAAATAACCAAAAAATCCTCGAATTTTCTTAAAAATTGGAAAAAATATGTATTTTTATGTCGGGAAGACATGGTAAAAATTAAAAAAAAAAGTGTATTTGTCCAGCCAAAATCGGCATTTTTCGAAAAAAAAATTGAATTGACCGCAATTTTTGAAAAAACAATAGTAGAGAAAAAAATTTTATCTTAAAAAGAAGGATTTTGTGTGTACTTTTGTCTAAGAAAATCCAACATTTTATTTCCTTATTTAAAGTGCACAACTTAGGGAATAATAAAAAAAAATTCGATTTTCATTTTTTATATTGATTCGTTCCCTCACAAAAATCTTACTTTAGAACCTGAAATATTTGTTTTATTTTTTTAAACATTTTTTGGGCTGAAATACAGTTTTTCTAAGAGAATCAAGCATAAATATCGTGATAAAAACATTGGAAAAAAATGAATATCGAATTTTAATTTTTTTATTATTCCATAAATTGGCCACTTTAAATAAATAAATAAAATGTTGGATTTTCTTAGACAAAAGTACACACAAAATCCTTCTTTTTAAGATAAAATTCTTTTCTCTACTATTGTTTTTCCAAAAATGGCGGCCAATTCAATTTTTTTTCCAAAAATGCCGATTTTGGCTGGACAAATAAATTTTTTAAAAAATTTTTACCATGTCTTCCCGACATAAAAATATATATTTTCTCCAATTTTTAAGAAAACTCGAGGATTCTTTGGTTATTTATTGCCAATTCAGTAAAAAAAATGTGCGCGAATTTGACTTGGCTCTTACATCCATTTTCAGAATATTTTCGTTTAATTTCACGCAACTATATGGTGATAAATATTCGGTACAATTTGGCTAGATTCGGAAATGCATTTTCATTATCTTTAAGTTCTCTAAATAATAAACTAAAAGACTGGTATTCAGCAATTACATCACTAGTTATAAAATCGAAGGGGCGCCAAAAACGACATTTTGTAAAGGGCGGGGGGGGGGGGGGCATACTGACCCCCTTTGCCCCCCGTGGCGCCGCCGCTGCTACTGCTCTCCGGTCGGCAATCTACGTTCATCAAATAGATTAAACACATAGATTTAGAACAATAAGATCGAGTTTGTTGACATTTCGGCTGGGGACAACAACACGTAACAGTCTAAACGCTGTGTTATTGAATTTATATTATCAGTTTCAATGATATTTTTTCCGTCATTACCAAAATCCTAAATCTATTTAAAAATTATCTTGGAAAATGAGATATTTTGTTTCGCTAAAATAATTGTACATCTACGTTAACACTAATTTTCGAAACTAATAACACAACAAATTATATTGCTAGATAAATATTGACAAAGATACTTTACCATGATTTAAGTTTTAACCATTTCTGCGAAAATTTGATAGAAGTGGCAACGAAGTGCTATCAAACATTGTTATTTATGAATGGAACGTAACCATTAGAATGGTACTATTGTATTTGTGTCGGCCATGTTCAGTACATTGGTATTTGTTTACTAATGTGTTTTATATCGTGCTAGATTAAAATTTTCTTTTTCATATTGATTTATTGGTTTAAATTGATTGAATAGACAAATATGGTTCAACAATGTGTGGTATGCCGCAAACTGGATTATTTAAATCCCGATTTATTATTTCATTGGTAAGTTACTTTTAAGGTTATAAACATAGTTCATGGGCGTAGCATTTAGTATTTTATCGACTGTATAAACTCTTTAATAATGCATAAAGGATTGTTTTAACTTATTGCAACGACTTATAATTATGTAAGTTTCATATATTGTGTTAAAAATTAAATCACATTTTGTTTTTCTGTCAAACTACCTAAGTATTTAGGTAATATTTTTCATTTAAACAGTTATACGAAGACATGACTTTTAGGATTCCTGCAAATATTGAAAGGAGAAGATTTGAGGCAGTGAAGTTCATACCTACAAATGATTATATTTGTTCTTCATTTCCGTGATAATGACTTTGAATATAAACCAAGTGGAAGGAAATATTTGAAAACAGATGCAAAACCAATATCGAGGTAATATACCTATATTTATTTGTTTTTTAATAAATTTAGGCTATAAGATTTAAAAATACTTTTGCGAAGCTTTACTAGAATACAAACATTTTTCACTTAAAATATAAGGTACTTCCAGTAATATTGTTTAAACATTATGGCTTAAATTTATGTAATGTAAAAGGTCAAACCAATCTTTTGAGAATATGTTGAATATTTTAAGCAATCAAAAACATTTCCATAATACCGACTGCTTAAAATCTAGTGATTTCCCGTGAATCTTAACTTTTATTGAAAATTTTTGTGTTCTGTAATTGTAGTTTTAACTAATTATTTATTTGATTCGATTTGTATGTCGTTTCACTGTGAATGCCTTCTCGCCTGCTTCGTGGATTATGAATGTATATAATTTTAATGTAGCGTAGTGGAGAAAAAATAAAATAAAACGAGGCTTGCCTCACAAAAAAATAGTAGATGTTGAAATTTGTTACTTCTGCCAACGTTTTCGTTAGTTGATATTTACTAACTAATTTTTTTCTGTTATAGGTTCGATAAGATTAAAACAGTTTATATATTTTTCAGGATTTATCTAAACGTAGAAGGTTCCTACTATACCAACATTATTTTTTTTTATTTCAGGATGATACAACTAATAATTCATCAGTGTTTAATTTGTAGTTAGTTCCCTATTCCTACCTCAATCCCTGATAGTCGAACAGCCTGATAAAAACAACATCGATACATTTGCAAGGAAATGATGAATTTTCCCTTGATCCTGCATTGACGAACACTAGGTGTTCAGAGCGGACTAGCGAAATAACTGATCCTAAATTTTTTTACGATTAATTTGATTAAATAAATATATTTTCATTAGTATTTTAAATTTCCTATGTAACCGGTAAAATTAAAATCGTTAAAAAAAATAAATATATTGTGTCACATCCCATTCCCCTCTGTAACGGTACGCCCATGCATCGAAGCATAAATTCGTTGCCATGTTCTGGACTTTTATATATCTATCTCACTTCATCCTTGGGCACGGAATATTTGAAACTTATGAATGACTTGTTGGGGATGTGATTAAACATCACTTAAAAACTTTGTGAGATACAAGATTCAGAGAAAGATCAGATAATTTTATAATTTAATTAACACTTACCTAATTTTCTTCTCATATTTAATTATAATTTTTTTATATAGTGACGAATCTATATTTGGTGCCGATTCATTAGGAAATATTTCCTCTACAGAAGTATATCTTGTTTTAAGAATCTCTCGTAAACCAGAGTTCTCACTCTCAAGGGTTTTTATTTGTGTTCGAAGTTTAAAATTTCTTTCAGCATAAAAGGACAATGTTTGTTCTCTTCGATCGATTAAGTCCTTCAGATATTTGACGGTGTTTAAAATTTGTTCTAACTGAAATCTAAATTTAATAATAATTGTAATAAAAGCGTTTTTACAAAAAATGGAAAAAATTGGTATCAACCTGCTCTTCTGATTCTACGAATCAGCTTATTATTAAACAGAAATAGTCCGAAAAATATAAGTACTAATATTTTAAGCAGGAACTAAACCACCTCTCTCCCCCGTTTTCGAGGATACTGAATACGATGGCGGTGATTAAAATTCTTTTGGAGGCTGCCCAACCCCCCAAACGGCCAAAAACTACCCCCAAAATGGGGGTAATCGCGTATCCGCATATTCCATCGGTAAAATATTCACTACCCCCGTTTTCAAGGATGCTGAACAAACGGCCAAAAACCACCCCCAAAATGGGAGATTCGTGGATTCCGCGTCTTCTACCGGCAAATTATATCTTCCCCCTAGTTTTCAAAGATGCTAAACACGATGGCGATATTCACAATTATTTCTGACTTGACCCCACCCCTCAAATGGTCAAAAACCACCCTCAAAATGGGAGAATTGTGGATTTCGCGTCCTCCACCGGCGAAATATATCTTCCCCCCGTTTTCGAGGATGTTGAAAACGATGGCGGTATTCAAAATTATTTTTCATTTAGTCCCACACCCCAAACGGCCAAAAATCGCCTGCTATACAGGGTGAAATTTTTTTTTGCTGTAAACATATTTCTTTTGTTACATTACACCATTATTAATTTTAAGCAAGCCACACATCAAGGAAACTAGAAACGTGAAATGTGAAACGAGAAACATGAAACATGAAATATGAAATACGAAACAGAAAGTTTGTGCTTCATCGATGCACAAACCAAATTAAATTAATTTGTTTCAGTTAGCAATGGACACCGATGACGACGCAGTAGTTGGGGTTGTAACCACATTATTATTATCAAAACACAAAAATAAATCAAAACTAAAGAAACGACGTTACTGGGTACATCCGTATAACCACATAAATCTTAAACATGGTTCTTATATAGTGTCAAAAGAATTAAGTGAGCATCCCGACAAATTTCAGTCTTTCTATAGAATGTCTGTACAGACATTTAGTAGATTAGTTTCCCTTGTCGGGCCTCACATAATTAAAAAGGATACAAATTTTAGACTGGCTTTGGGAGTTGAAGAAAAGTTGTTAATTACACTGAGGTAAGTAAAAACTAAAATGGTTCCATATTATATTGTAATTTAACTAGGTTACAAAACTTAAAATAATACTTCATTCATAAACAACAGCACGAACAAGATCCGTATATTGTTTATCATTATTATTTGAATACTGCAAGTTGCTGTCATAGGAAGACACTGATATTGCCTCGGATACTGAAGAAGAATATGGGGATGGAAAAGGAAGCGGGACATGTTGTACAGTATTATGTACAGAGTCTTCATTTAGAATGTCATCAAAAAGTGCAAAAACTCTTTGTTTGAATCGTCTCTTCTGAGCATCATTTAGTTTTTTTAAGTCGGGGAGTAAGCTTCTCAGGAAAAGTAAGTCGGCATCTTCTTCGTCAGACGATTCTTTCTTTTTTGTGTTTGCATTATATTTGTTACTCAAGGCAGTCAGACATTGTACAGCTGAGTTTTCCCAATTTTCAGTATATTTTTGTATTTTGCGTTTTTTGGAAGAGGATCCCTGCGGAGTTTCTTCTGACAACTCGGATGACACGGAGGGAACACTATTACTTTCCAGTAAGTCTGAAGTTGATGTTTCATTAACTTTTTGAATTTGACTTTGTTCAATATTCTTCTGTGAAATATTTGAAATATTTACATTATCCTCTTTTTCAGTAACAGTTTGACTTTCCTCCAGTTGAAAATCACTGTCAGATACCTCAGCTTCATCAGAATCCGCCGTTCCAGTTTGATGTCGACTTTTCGTATATGGTATCAAATACTTCATTGCGTCTTCTAAATAGAAGGGTTTCTTCTTTCTTCCAGAACTGCCGCTTGGTTTCTTGCTTTCTCTTAGATATCTTAAGAGGCTAATTCGTAACATTCTCCATTTCTTTTTACATTCGTCCACTGAAACAAAACAAAAAAAATTTATTAGATAGACAAAAATATAGTAGAATTTAGTTATAAACAGTGATAAAACTTCTGCATGGAAAAAAAATAATAATATTTTTTTCTGTTACAGATATCTTGCTACCGGTTCTTCATTTCGAACGCTATCCTTTTACTTTATGAGAGGAGAAACTACCATAGCATATGCAGTAAACGAAACATGTAAAGCTATTTGGAAATATCTCAGAAAAGAATATATGCCTTTACCATCAGAAAATATGTGGTTGGAAATTGCTAGGAGATATGAAGAACTATGGAATATGCCCAACTGTATAGGTAGCATAGACGGCAAACATATACGGATCCAAGCTCCACCGAAATGTGGCTCTGCTTACTACAATTATAAATCCTATAATTCAATTGTTTTAATGGCAATTGTTGATGCTGATTCTATGTTTACTATGATATCTGTAGGCGATTATGGAAGAAACAGCGACGGTGCAGTGTTTACAAATTCACGGATTGGTGGCCTACTCAATGAAAATAAGTTACATATTCCACCGGCCAGATCACTCCCTTGCGATAGTGGCGGTCCTTTTCCAATGTTTTTCGTTGCAGACGAAGCATTTGCATTAAGACAAGAATTAATGAAGCCATACCCACAACGAACCTTAAATAATGAGAGAAGAATTTTTAACTATCGTCTTTCAAGAGCGAGAAAAAGTGTTGAGTGTGCTTTTGGCATTCTCTGTTCAAAATTTAGAGTATTTTATTCACCAATAGCATGCAATGTTGACAAAGCTGAAAATATTGTAAAAGCTGCATGTGTATTGCACAACTTTATTAGAAAACACGATGGAGTTTTAATATCATCAGATACTTCCTTGCAATTACCACAAAACCTTAATAATCCATCACAATTATGTGGTCGACCAACAGCCGCAGCACTTCAATTAAGAGATAGATTATGTCAATACTTTGTAAAACCAGAAGTGGCTTTACCATGGCAAAATACAGTATGCGTTTAATACAGATTTTTCAGTTAAAATGTATTCGAAATATGTTTAGGCAGTATTTTAATAAATAGTATTTCATTATTTTCCATATTCTTTTTATTATATTCAGTATTTTAAACTCACCTGTACATTTTACTTCAGCAGCCACCTGTTGCCACGCTTTTTCTTTGAAGTTTCTATTAGAATACTTTTCCAACTTGTAATTATATAGAACCTCATGTTTTTCAATAACTGACACAAACTCTACATTAAATTCTTCGTCGTCTTTCATTTTGAAACTGATTAAATATTGCCTGCAACGCGAAATAACGAGCAACAAGAAACAAAAATATAGAACAGAACCTATTTCATGTAAACACGTTTCTACAAGATTTGCTTCGCTATGACGTCACATGAAATACATTTCGCTGATGTGCATATTCTCATTTACGGCAATGTATACTTATTTTATGAAACGTGTTTCATGTTTCTCGTTTCACATTTCACGTTTCTAGTTTCCTTGATGTGAGGCTTGCCTTAAGTTAAGTCGAAACTAATTTTGCATACTGCCATCGCGTTCAGCATTCTCGAAAACGAGGCGGAATCCACAATGGGGGTGGGTTTTGGCTGTTTGATGGGTGGGGTCAAGTCAAAAATAATTTTAGATAACGCCATCGTGTTCAGCATCCTAGAAAATGGGGGTATGGAATATTTTACCGATGGAATATGCAGAATAAGCGATTCCCCCATTTTGGGGCTGGTTTTTGTCCGCTTGGGGTGTTGGGTAGCTTCCTAAAGAATTTAGAATTTTAACCAACGCCATCGTATTCAGCATCCTCGAAAACGGGGGCTAGGGAATATTTTACCGATGGAATGTGCGTAATACGCGATTCCCCCCTTTTTTGGTATGGTTTTTGGCCGATTGGGGGGTTGGGCAGCCTCCAAAAGCATTTTAACCACCGCCATCGTGTTTAGCATTCTCGAAAACGGGGGGAGAGGTGGTTTGGTTTCTGCTTAAAATATTTGTGTTTTTCGAGGTTTTTTCCGACTCACAGAATGCACTAAAAATAGTAATTGTAAAATTGAGCAGCCCACAACGACTGGCTTTATAATACATAATATTGAGGAAGAAACGAAGTCTTTGACAAGAATTCTATCACGCACCTGCCATTGTTCGCAATAAGATGTTATCCTGTTGAATCCATCAGAAATAATAATTAGAGTAGCAGCGAAAAACAAGTTTTTCACCCTTTTGGGGGTGGTTTTTGGCCGTTTGGGGGGTGGAGTCGACACAGTGAGGAGATCCAATATCACCATCGCGTTTAGCATCCTCGAAAACGGGAGATGACGCGGTTTGTCTCGTTTATAGCGAAAAACAAATTTTTCACCCTTTTGGGGGTGATTTTTGGCCATTTGAGGGGTGGGGTTAACGCTAAAAGAATTGTAACCACTGCCTTCGTGTTCAGCATCCTCTAAAACGGGGGATTACGTTAGTTTTTCCGGTGAAAGACGCGAAATCCGCGAATCACCATTTGGGGGTGGTTTTTAGCTGTTTGTGGAGAGGGGCTAACTCGAAAAGAATTTTAACGCCCACCATCCTGTTTAACATCCTCAAAAATGGACTTACTTTGGGGGCGTCAAAAATGTATCTGTATTTTCGAGGTATTTTCCGTCTCACAGAATGCACTATATACAGGGTGGTCCTTAATTAATTGTACATAGAAGTATGGTAGATTCCTCACTTTAAAATATTACGATTTGAACCAACTTGCTCTAATAAAATGTTGCTAATAAGGAATATACAGGGTGTTAAAGGTTAAATTTTAAGATTCATTTTTTGCAATAACTTTAGCGTTTCTGGATATATATATACATAAAAATTTGGAACTGGGGGTTTTTGGGAACGAGGAATCATAATCTGGTACCTACTTCGATGTAATTTGTAGAGGGCGCTAGTTAGGTCACATTTGTGGCATAAATGTGCGATAAACTTTTTTGTTCTTTAAGTTAGCGCTATTTTTGTAAAAGAATATTAAAGTCACGTTACTTTAGTACAAAAAAGTTTACTTGTTATTAACCATAAAAATTAACGGTTTATGAGAATCCGAATATGACCTCAGTTTTTCCACATTACCCACCGTTTTCGGGGGGTGGCCCCCATCTATATTTATCACTTTTCTATAATTTGGAGGGATGAAGAAAAAAACGGTGAGTGATGGAGGAAAACTGAGGTCATATTCGGATTCAGGAGGTCATTTTACATAAGAATCAGCAAGAATGGTGTCAGGGCCAGAAAAATTTGTTTGCCGACCAGCTGATCCCTAAAATGCGATTATCTCGTAAACTGTTTTAAGATTAATAACAAGTATGCTTTTTTTCTACTAAAATAACATGAATTTAATATTCTTTTACAAAAATAGCGCTAACTCAAAGAGCAAAAAAGTGTATCGCACATTTAGGCCACAAATGTAGCCTAACTAGAGCCCTCCACAAATTACATCGAAGTAAGTACCAGATTCTGATTTCTCATGCCCAAAAACTTCCAGTTCCAAGTTTCTATGTATACATATCCAAAAACGCTAAAGTTGTTGCAAAAAATAAATCTTAAAATTTAACCTTTAACACCCTGTATATTCCTTATTAGCAACATTTTATTAGAGCAAGTTGGTTCAAATCGTAATATTTTAGTGTGAGGAATCTACCATACTTCTATGTACAATTACTTAAGGAACTCCCTGTATATAAATCGTATATAACTCATGAAAATAATATAAAGGGTAAAGCACGAGTATTTGAATTTGGAAAATCATGATTCTAAGAATATGTATTAGAGAAATTTGAAAATCAAAAAAAAAAATTTCATTCTACGGGAAATTTTACGTCAGAAATGTCTTTGTTGCATTTTATGATGTACTGTTAACGAGAAATAAGAAGGAAACGTATTTTATTTTTTTTTCCTGTTGCCATTTTGAACAAACTTAAAATTGATCCTAAAAATTTTCCTTGTGGTATTTTAGGATCAAAATTTGGGAAACCACTTATTTCCATGGTAAGTTTATGGTATTAAAAAAGAAGCGCGATTGCGGAGGGTCAAGTGACATCTGATATGCTTTGTACATGGAATGGCCCTAACGCAAGATGTTACAATTGGTCTTGCATGTACATACTTATTTTTGGTTATTTTTAATGCATTATAGATCAAAATTCAATGTAATAAACTTCAATACATTTCCCTATATTATACAGGGTGTCCGGAGATAACAAGTAGCCCTTTGAACGAAACCAATATCAGGACCGGAATATCTGAGGGTTATTTCTAATACTATTACATGCAACAGTAATTTTAAATGACCCCTTAAATATGAGTCTAGGGGTGTTAAATCAGGGGATCGCGGTGGCCAATTTACTGGACCTCCACGGCCGATCCATCTGTTGGGGTAAGTGGCATTAAGAAGGTTTTTAACTTGAACTGAACAGTGAGGTCCAGTACCATCACGCTGAAACCACATACCACGGGTATTTAAACCTTGCAATAGATCCGGTAAAATATTGGCCGAAAAATTTAGGAAAACATCACCAGTTAACCGTCGGTCAAGCATGTGAGGTCCAATCAAATGATTATTAATGATTCCACACCATAGATTGACATGTGGTTTTCGTCTGCCCAAATATGCCCATTAGTGTTATTAATTCCATCCCTGGTCCTTCTATGTGCTAAGCACCATCTATAAAACGATATGAGTGGTACATGAGCACCCTCTTCAAGGTTTTGCACTTTTTGTATGTGGTATTATCATTTATAGCGTCCTCTTCGTGATTAAAGTTATTTCTTCGAGCCTCGTCCTCTATTTGACGGAACTTTTCCTTTTTCAGTTGTTATACTAGGTCAGTAATTCTTATACGAACTTAACATAAAAAGAGTCATTCCGATCCTGATACGAATTTATTCTTCAGTTTTTTTGGGTTTTGAAAGTATTTTATAAAATTGTACAGGGTGGCCAAATAAGAATGCGAGGTACTGTATCTGGGAAAATAGCCATCGTAGAGGCTTGCGGAAAAAAAAGTTATGACTAAAACGGCCAAGATAAAAACCTGGAAAATATTTTTAAGTTTCTGAAATGACCGCTAGGGGGCGTAACTGCAATCTTGAATCTAAGTAAGTTATGTTTCTGTGAATTCAGCTATATTAACCTAACAAAAAAATACCTGATCTTTAAGGTAGAGGATAATCTGAACCTTTTTTTTGTTTGACAATTTTTGCAGTATCTCTAAAAATAAAGTGGTGGGGGGTATTCAAAAGTTTCAGTAAAAAACACCCTGTGTATTCGAAACGCATGAGCCGATTTTAACAAATTTGGGCTAGTTGAAAAGAGCTATTCTTGTGCTACAAATGCTATAATATTTGAAGTTTTGTTAGTTTCAGATGTCGCCGCTAGAGGGCCTTTTTCGACATTTCGACAGAAATGGTTAATTTTCTTAAAAAAATTAAATACATTGGTATGACTTCTTTTTCATGAAAAAGTAGCTAAATGATGCCTAAACAAGCTCCCGAAAACCGCATCTCGATATCTTGTTCCTAACCTAAAATTTAGGCCAAAGAAAATTTTATACGGAAATCCCTTAAATTTTTATTTTTTAAACTAATTAATTCCTTTTATTATGTAAGTCGTGGCCCTAAAAAGGACCGATATAAAAAGGAAAGGTTTTTAGTGCCCCCGCAAATGCTCTAAATGCTAATCATCACGCTCTATGCATTGCTAAAGCCTCTCATGGATAGACAAAACTGCAGCTTCAATTTCGGCTCTCGGTATGTTACGTAATGCATTACGAATCCGGTTTTTCATATCTCTCTGGTCGTCGGTTGAGTCTGAAAATCAAGACAAGTTAAGTCTGGTGATCGCGCAGGCCATGGAAACAAACTTCCTCTTCTAATCCAACGCTGTTGTAATACTGCATTAATATGCTCTCGCACAATAATGGAGAATTTTTATTTCAAATTCTTTGGACCGATGAAGCCACCTTTAAAATCTGCACAATATGCATTATTGGTCTGCAGAAAATCTGCATTGATTGCGTGAAGTTCAGCACCAAAGACGTTGGAGTTTAAATGTGTGGTGTGGCATACTGGGAGGCAGAATTATTGGGCCATATTTTTTCGAGCAATCCCTAAGCGGCAATATCTTTCTTGACTTTTTGGCCAATAAATTATCGTTGTTATTGCATATGTGATACTGGAAACACGTCAAAACTTGCTTTTGCAGTTGAATGGTTGTCCACCACATTATGCTATTATTGTGCTAGAGCATATTAATGCAGTATTATAACAGGAACAAGATATCGAGATGCGGTTTTCGGGAGCTTGTTTAGGCATCATTTAGCTACTTTTTCATGAAAAAGAAATCATACCAATGCATTTAATTTTTTTGAGAAAATTAACCATTTGTCGAAATGTCGAAAAAAGCCCTCTAACAAAACTTCAAATATTATAGCATTTGTAGCCCAAGAATAGCTCTTTTCAACTATACTGTATTTGAAAATCAAGAGAGAGTAAATTCCCAGAATAAAAAGTAATTCGGTATGCAAAACTATAGTACAGTACGTGCGGTAAAACTTCAATATTTGTAATGCATTCTAAATTGTTTTTGTTAATTTCAATACAAAATTTATTAAATTTCTTGGACTATCACATTATTTTATGATCTTTCATTGTTACTACAGTAGGCCTAAGAGGATTAACGTGCGTCATAGGCGTAACCAGAATAGAAAGGGATAATTGTTATTTAACGACCTCCGAATGGCAACAGCTTCTAATGACAGATATTTTGACTTAAATAGTTTTTAGAAATGCAGTTATTTGATTTTCGATAAACGTGACAAATAGTAGTGACTAAAAATGGAAGCAGTTTTTGAGTATACGCCAGTGAAAAAAATAAAACTAGACCATTTATCGCTCAATGAAAAGAGTGCTGTAGTGAATGTGTACCACTATTTTAAACATCAAAATCCCTCAAACACTATTGACAGTGTAGTTGAAACAACATCTAAGGCAATGGGATATGGAAAATCTACAATATATAGAGTTCTAAAGGAGGAAAAATCAGGTGGAGTAACCTCACCAAAGCCGAAACCAGGTAGACCAAAACTATTAAAAGTCAACGAGGACGAGTTTTTTAAAAATGCTATTCGTAAGCTTGTTCACTCATTTTTTATAAACAAGCAAATACCAACTTTAGATAAAGTTTTGCAAGCCATTACGAATGATGTTGATTTACCCACAATAAGCCGGGATAAACTATGGAAAGTGTTACATGAGTTAAACTTTAAATTTGAAAAAATGGGCAGACACTCAATGCTAATTGATTCTGAAGAAATTGTATGTTGGAGAAGACAGTACCTCAGAAGAATACAACAAGTTAAAGCTCAAAATAAAAACATTTATTATTTAGATGAAACATGGGTTAATGAAGGACATTGTGTAGGAAGAGTTTGGAAAGACAAAAATATAAAATCATCCCATCAAGCTTTTCTAGAAGGATATACTACTGGTTTTAAGGAACCTATAGGAAAAGGTAAAAGATTAATTATTTGTCATATAGGCAGTACAAACGGTTTTTTTGAGAATGGTTTACTCTTATTTGAATCAAAAAAAACCGTTGATTATCACGAAGAAATGAATGGAGACGTGTTTGAGGAATATTTTGAACAGATGATTCAATTCATACCAAAAGGATCGGTTATTGTAATGGACAATGCAAGTTACCACTCCAGATTACTTGAACCTTTACCAACCACTAAATGGAAAAAGGGTGAAATTGCAAAATGGTTATCTTCTAAAAATTTAGCCTTTGACAATACAATGCTGAGGGCAGAATTGTTAACTATTGCTAAAAAACATAAGCAAAATTATAAAAAATATAATATTGAGGAGATAGCCAAAAAACGAGAAATTGAAATCCTTCGTTTACCACCCTACCATTGTGAGCTGAATCCGATAGAATTAATATGGGCTCAAGTTAAAGGTTATGTTGCCAGAAATAACACTACTTTTAAATTATCAGATGTTAAAAATCTCTTCAATAAGGCAATATCTGAAGTAACAAGTGAAAATTGGCAAAAATGTATTAGACACGTTACAGAAATAGAAAAAAAAATGTGGGAGCTAGATAACATAATTGATATTACTATAGAGCCCATTGTAATTTCTCTAGAATCAGATGGTGAATCTTCTGACACAGAGTGCGAGGAACCATAACTTTAAAATTATTAATTTATGTACTTTAATTTTATTTTTAGATTTTTATTTTTTAAGATTTAATATTGTCGTATTTTTTGCATGTTGCTCGTCAAATTTTATCCTTGCGGTTGGTTTTTTTTTCTCATATACCTACTTAATTGTTTTTTTAGCTCCTCATATTAATTTATAAATAATTGTAATTATCTGTACATATTATATACATATTTTGTAAATAAACATATGCCTAAAACAAAATGCCTAAAATAATATTGACTTTTTCTTCATTTTACCCAAATTAAATTACTACTTACGAATTATGTTTATCTATCTAAAATTGGTAATCTAGGTATAAATAACTAAAACAAATTAAATATTTCTATTTCCATATTAATTTAATTTTGAAAACGCACGTCTATGGTTTACTGCCTTTAACACTGATAACAATATTTATGTCTTGGTTTCGTAAATATTTATTATATTAACCCATTTTTGATGGTACTTTATGCGACAATTAATTTTTTGAGTGAAAAAATTGAAAATAATAATTTATTACGGAATAACTGAAATGGTGCCAGAATAGTATATTCTGTAACAAGGTTGGAATGAAAATTCGACACGAGTGGAGGATTCCGAACGCGAGCGTGAGGAACCACGAGTGTCGGATTTTCATTCCAACAAAGTAACAGACTGTACTTTCTCCACGGCCACAGAAAGTAGAAATTAAATATAGTAAAATGAAACCTCAATCTCTCAACATTGTGTATGTAGTATTTTTATATTCAAGCTTGGATTTTTGCGGTAGCAAATTTTGAGTTATATTATCGGCAATTTTTTTATTTCTAGAGGAGTATTTTCAAATTCTACATCTGAATCGTTTGATTTTCTTCTCCTTTTTAATAAATTAAAAGTTTTTACAAACCAATATTAAGACCACGTCAACTAATACTGACAGTTAATTTGACATTCATGGCAAACCTTATTTTTGTAAACAATCACAGAATAAGAGACATAAGAGACAAATGTTTCAGAATTTTCTTTCAATCTCAAGAGCGAGACTGTTTCTTTTCTGTTATTATAAGTGGTTTCAGAATAACTACATTCAATAGTGGCGTGGAGAAAATTTTTTAACAAGTTCCTGCAGGATTTTTTTCGTAGATTTTGAATCTGAGCTCAGATTTTTGATAATTATTATACAGGGTGGCGGATTGAATTTTTTGTCTAAATTCACAAATCATGTTAGTCATGTATGTTAGTAACGAAATGGTTTTGGACATTTGTATGTGGCATTTTGCAATCATATTGGCGGTCCTTCTAACCCCATAAGTTTTGTCGGTTTTATCTCCGGACACCCTGTATGTTGTTGTTTACACGACAATTATTAATTTGTGACTAATAACAGATATAAATAAAAATAGTTGAAGATTATGATAGTAGATAAGACATGTTTAAGAATCGCAATATACTTACGGTTTGACAATGTACGCCTCTTTGTAAGTTTCTTGTATAACTTCTAGCTGTCTTCTCAACTGTTCAGCTTCGATGCAACCTTCACATAAAATACCGTCCCACGTTTGTATACCTTTTTCTCTAATTTCTATCATTTTTCTTCCAGCTGCTTCATTATACTTCATATTAATATAAGCTTCCTTTAATTTTATAAACACAGCTTGATTATCTTTAACAAACTGTAATTTCTTCTCCAATTTTGAATTTTTAGTTCGTTCATTTATTAGACTAAAAACAACAAATTTCAAAAAAAATATTTGGCTAGTAGTAAAAGTTACAAGAAAATATTTTATATCACAAAATAGGTGACGTCGAATAAAATACAATGCTCTGGAATAAGTCCTACACCCTATTAAGCAAAACGCTTGGATTGGTCTATTTTTAAAATCATAATCGACTTAGACCCTTTCATAATCTCCTTTTATTTGATAGTCATTCCTTCATTTAATAAGAATATACACCACGTCGTCGTCTATCTACTGTCTACTTTTAGTTACCGTTGATGGCTTAAGGGCGCGGTCTTGTACGTCAAATGTCAGCGAAATTATGTCAAATAAGGTGCTGTCCGGGAGGTGCTGGTATCTCGTGATAAATGCTTAAATTAAACAAAGTAGTTACAGAAACCTTCCTTTGAAATTTTCTCATTACAGAAACCGTTCGAGAAATTCATTGTCTGCTATATTTAATACAAGGGGACAACAATATTTAGTATTACCAAAATGTATAATCTTAACTTTTTATTATTCATTTATGGGCAGAAGGACCTCGGTCGATAGCTCTTTGTAAGTGGTTAGCTAACAATAAAGAACATAATGATAAATAATTATTCATTTATTTTCTTTGTAGGTATATATTATTTATACAGAGCCTTTCAATGAAAACTATTCATCCATAAAATCTTTCTTTTAATTCTTAAAATTAAAATAATTTGTTACTGGGGCATTGATAATATCAAAATAACATTTTCTTTTCAGTAATTTATATGAAGTGATTTTGTTCCTCGTTATGAAGTATATGAGAAACGAAAGAAAAATTTACCACGCAAACGATTTATTTATTTATTTATTACGATGAATTACGATTTAGGTAAACATGTCAAAGATATTTACAAGTAGGAAACAATTTTTTACTAGGGTATAATTGGTATTAAATTTTCGAAATAAAATGCCCCTTTCAAATGTATACAGAGTGATGTTATTGCTCATTTCAAAGTTAGTATATAGCTATGACAACTATTCCAGAATCGACACGTGTCAAGTTGAGTCGGCGCTTCTTTGTAGATCAAAGAATCGCTTTTTTAAGTCAAGGCGGGCATCGTTTGAACTTTGGTTCAGCTCACGGTGGCCCTAGACTCCTAGACAATTGCATCAAAGGAGTAAGCCGCTTTAGCAATTTGTTTTCACCGAACTTTTCTTGAAGACTATTTAAACCCGAGATCCTTAATTTTATATAATAAAAAGTGCGTTTTATGATGATCTACTTATATTTTTGTGTTTTGAAGAAATATTAATTTTAAAATTATAGCAATTATATTTGTATTTTTAGTTTTATCAAAATGCTTAACTATAAAAACCAAGAATTAAAGTACAAACTGTAAAAAATTAAAAAATGCCAAATCTCCAATTAAATCACGGTAATAGGTTATGTCGAAAGAGATTTCGCGAACAATCGGACGGCGCCGGCGTTATTTAACTCGGGACGCTAAGGCAAATGCAATACGCGTATAGTTCGTGTGATACATAAAGTTGCCCCAATTTAACAGCTTTAAAGCGGCGCCTTTGTTGCTACCAAAAAAACTTCTAACGTACCGGCATATCGCGATTATAGTTTAAGTAATCGCTATAATCCAGCGATCGGATAATAAAAAATAAATAGTGAAAGGGCCTACAATGATCACAAAAAGCATTGTACTAAAAACACAGAAGAAAACAAAAATTATATGTTTTATCAATGAATTTGTTTATTAATAAATTCTTAAACAGATAAATGAATAATTTTAAAATAAATTTATAAATATATATACTTTATAATATTATTTTTTGATTTTTCAATAAGGTTGGGATCCAGAAATTAGGAGAATAAGAAATAGTTGATGATTTTATGGATTAAAGCTAGAAAAGTACCATTTGGGGAAGAATTTTTTTTTTATTTTTGTGCCACCTCATTATCGAAACATCTAGATTTAAGTCAAGTTAATAAGTAAAAAAGTTGTAAGCGGAAGCACCAAATATATTTAGTCTTACTTATTTTTTTCTGCTCTTTCCAAATAAAATTTTAAAATATTAATATACTGGGTATTGTTTCGATTCGAAACCTACTCATTAACTTTTTAAGGCCGGACTTGGAATATGTTAATCGACATCACTGTAGACAAAGAACATACAAACCAAATATTACAAAAACGTATAGGGTCGTTCATAAGTTATGATGAATTGAAAAAATGGGGAAAATTAATAAATCACCCTGTATCTTGGTTATAAAGAACGATAGACCCATAGGTTATTTAGAAGCACCTCGGTGTTCTCCATCTACCTTTTCTGTATGCGCATTTCTCAATGAATTACCCCGTATAAAGTGATTTTGTTCTTCGTTATTAAGTGTGAGAAACGAAAGAAAAATTAACCGCGCGAATGATGAATTACGATTTAGGTGAACATTTCAAAGATATTTAGAAGTCCCAAACAATTTGAAAATAAATATATCTCTATAATTTTCAGATTAATGAATTTGAATATAAAATATGAAAGATTACATATTGATCGACATCTACCAAAATCAGAACTTTTTTTTAACCAATTTGACAACAGGAAGTTGATGTTTGAAAACAAAACAGAAGTGAAAATTTACAGTTCTATGCCTATGCACAAAATTATTACATTTTTTTTAATTTGATAAATTAGAGTTCCATGGAAAGTAATAATTTGACACATTGACAATTTAATAGTTATTATAACTGATTAAAAAAGAAAAATCATGATTCCGACACATACTAACTATTAAAAAGTAAAAATTAATTTATTATGAAAGTCATACAACATATCAGTTATTTTGAATATATTCTTATCTTTTACTTTATAATATTCCCTAATTCTTTTCTAAAATACTTTCTATATTTTTATTCTAATGCATAACATACACAAATAATTTCGAATTCTTTTTAAAAATTCCCGCGTTATGACAGTTAAACGACATGCGCAAAAAGCATCTCGTCCTCGAGTAATAAAAAATATATCTATAAATACTCTAAAATCTCGTCAACTTTCAGACAAAACGTTGCCTAACCACTGATTCGACGTTGCCAAATGAACTCTTATCAACAACAGCTGTGAGTTCCTGCGAAAATTTAAATTCATGATATATTATTATATTCGGCGTACTTAGAATGTTCCTTTCTGATTAAAGTTTTTTAAATGTTTGGAGAGCAAAAACTTTACTTTACTTTATTTACAAAGACAATAAATACAATTGCAGCGTTCTTTTTGTGTTTTGAGTGCATGTTTCTTTTATTATGTGCCAACATTGCTATATTCTAAACCATAACAGATAGGAACACGATGAAATGGGAAAAAAATTGAATTTTTGGAAAAAATTAGAGATAAAAAAAATCTACAGGGTTTATTGATTTTCTTGAGTTGTACAGTAAAACCAAAAATGGCATTTTTATAGTTTGAGATAAAATTTGCTATAAGTGACGTTTATAGTTTACAAAATATCAATAATTTATTGTAGAATAATGAAAACAATTCAATGAATAAAATGAAACAGTTAACAGACAAAATATAAAATTAGCAATATAATTTGAAAAGAAACATTTAAGTATATTACATTAAAATAAAATTTAAAGTGAACAAATGTTATCTGAAATATAAATAATAGTAAAATTTTTTACTGTTCCACGTGGTTGTGCTATTAGTTTTTCGAATTTAGCATACACTTTAGAGCCGCAAAGATTTTTTTATCGTTTTCTACACCTTTTAAAGCGATATCACATTTTATGAGAGGTCAAAGTCTCTCACAACTGGGCTAATTATGGTATCACCCCGCTAAATATCTCAGCTGATGGGTTGGCATCCATTGCAAATTTGATTTGCTTCGGGCACCATCTTTCTTACAGTGTTAAAACCTATATGATCTATATATAATTATATATATATATATATATATATATATATATATATATATATATATACATCAAATACTTTAATTTATGAAATCAGTCGATTTGAAATTTTGAAGTCATTTCAAATTAATTTGAAAGTTTGGTCAAACAATGGCGTCTAAAAATTCTTTACCCATAGGTATTTAGTATATATATATATATATATATATATATGACTTCAAAATTTCAAATCGACTGATTTCATAAATTAAAGTATTTTGATGTATTCTAATTAAACCACATTGTAGATAAAGGTCTAACTTAGGTCAAGTTAATGTTTATTTTTCTTATTTTTTCAGAATCGAGGATATATAGATTGTTAAATGCCACTTTTAAGGTTAAAAAAATTGGATGATTTTGAAGCTGTCGTTTTCATAGAAAATAATAAATTTATCAATTTAGAATAGTAAGACTACCTAAGTTAGACCTTTATCTTTAATTTGTCTGAAAATTATATTTTAAATCCCATTACATTCGGAAATCAGTCGATTTAACTTTTGGTCTGCAGCATAGGATTTTATACACAGGAAGACCGCGCCCTTAATGAGGTTAGTATAAATATGAGCCAGACTCCGATTCCGACGAACCGGTCACTTGATCACTTGACCGAAACTCAACTTACTATTTCAAAAATTTTAAAATTAACTAAATCTAATCTAAGACGGTTGATCATCGAATACAACACGAGGGTTTTATGGCATTACAACACATTTTATTCATCAAAATTGTAAAATGCATGCCATTTTATTAGAGTTTTGTAACACCCTTTTTACCTGCTCACCGAGAGACTGCCGTACCGCTCTGTATTCTTCTCGATATTTCGATCTTTCTCGATCGAACATATTGATTATAATTTTAACCTGACTAATAGGTGGCAACCAGTATTACACATTTCTGTATTTGGGGTTCCGTTCGCTTTATACAACCGACACATTTAACCTTAGATCATATAAGCTACGCTAGATACGGTATTCAGGTTATTTGTTGTGGTGTATAGGAGGGAGTTAGAGTACCATCCCACTGATTGGTCGATTTCAAATTTCGACGATACCCGCTCATATCGTAAATTTTGACAGTTGTCAGATATTCTGTTTTTTGGGAATTATTGTGCCAATCTTGTGTATTTTTATAGTTTTTTTAAAGTTTTTGCTAGGTACAATTAGTTTAGAGAACAGTGGTCGCATTTCTCAACAAAATGCCAAAGCCTTGTTAAGTGTACAACATCAAATTTGAGAAAGGTGCTGTCATCGGTATGTATTCCATAGGCGTGTTGTTGGATAGGACAGGAAGTGAAAATAAGAACTAAACGTAAATTATGTATACTTTATTTGAATTGTAAATGAATTGTTTAAATATCTATCTATTGTATGTCAATTTATGTTTTATTAAAATAGACCATGTTCATCAGTAAATTTTTCATTTATTACTCAACCTAATCTATATGAAGGTTCATTTTTGACGTAGGTATCTTTTGTATTAATATACCTACCAACTTTTCATTTTGTTTTTTCTATATTAACGAGTTTATAATCAATGGGATTTTTAATTTGCTATAAAAAAATATTTACGCAAGATGATATAGTCACTCAATCCTTAGAAAATGAAATATGCGTTGTATAAATATGACAATATATTACACTGTACCAAAATATTCCGAATGGTACGCCACTGTATCATGGTACGCTATTGCCCCTTCACCCCATCTCGTCTTTATCCCTCTAGAGCCAAACAAACACTATAGGATGCCGTATTCTAGCGTAGCATACTTAGATCATCTAAGCATTTAACTCATGTTGTCTCTTTTATTTCAATTGGCATATGAGTCGAGAATAATTTCTGCAGTTTTTTTTTTGACTGTTGAAAGCACGTCGTTTTGAGTCGGTCTAGATGGTTTTAACGCTTTGCCAAACACGAGCTGTTTTAAAAGTGATATCTCATATTGAGGTAAGATTTTTTTTCTTGTGTGGGTAAATCTATTTTTTTTACTCGAGCTAATGAGCGCGCTCACTTCGTTCGTGCGCTCAACTTCGCTCTCGTGGGCAATCGACAACTTTGCGCACTCGTTGCACAATATACTATTCTTTACATATTTCACGAGCCTTTTTATTTTAGGATATAAACTCACTTTTCTTGATACGGGCTAAAGCCTAACAATGGACCAAATATGGTTTTTTCTTTTGGGGCGTGAGGCCATTTTGTTTCCTTCCCGCACGAGCCAGTGTCTTGAAAAATATAACGATTAAGTAGATGGAGCAGTATACTTATTCTTTTCGAGAGATGCCGATTATAAACCTTAGCAGTTATGAAGTGAAGATTTTGATTTGTTAGTTTCCATTTCGCCTTCCAGACCTTTAAACTTGTTTACCTGTGTAGAAGAAGATGCCGGTAAATTTCCTTGAAGTCCTGCTCTTTTATTAATTGATGGAGTTAGGGTACTGATTTTTTTGATTTATTTTGGTTTCACCAGGAAAACCTCTACGTAAAGAATTATTTATTTTACGTGAGCTAAAAATTGGAATTTTATTAGCGATAGTTGCCATTTCTTTTCAATGAACGTTTCCAGAACTGCCAGTGTGATTAACTACATATCTGGTCACCGAGTTTCGCTCTTAATATTCAAATCTACATTTTTAAGCAGCCCAATGAGTATATAATTTAAGTATATTTATAACATGACAAATTATTAATTAATTCGCGAAAATCACGGAGTGGGCGACATCTACTTGAACTACTGAAAGGGAGATAAATAAAAAGTTTATTGGCGATTGGCTTGAAAGTAGGCGGGAAAATTAAAAAAGCTGTCAGTGTTAATTTTCAATTGGCTGCAGCTGTTGTTGACGTTTATCAACTGCTTGTCACAGAGGTTAGTTAAATGCATTTCACCCTTTTAGGGCAACATCTACTGACGCTTGATCTTCGCGAATTGTCACGGTGGACAGGCCCCGTTTCCGGGACGGGCAACAGCAGCGTGTAGGGCACACGTCCCGTCATCAGAAGATCGCTCAGCTCACTCTATTTATCACTATATAAGAAAAACTCTATGTTCAATTGATTTTATTATTTATTGATCTGCAGTGAAGGAAAATTATAAGTCTGATATTCATACTTTGGTAAAAACCTCCACAAAAACCTGTGACCAGACTCTCGATGTGTGGCAGATATTGATATCATATTTTTTCAAAAATTTTCAGTTACAAAAATAGTTCATTCGTACATTACATTACAATTTGCTCTTGGAAAATACAAAGTCACAATCAACCTTAAAATGTACTATGAAAATAGAGAATTTTAAATGTTTCTTGTAAAATAAAAAATTGAAATCTATGTTAATAGTACACGTGTACAAGCATTCATTCTTTCTCTCTCTCTCTCTCTCTCTCTCTCTCTCTCTCTCTCTCTCTCTCTCTCTCTCTCTCTCTCTCTCTCTCTCTCTCTCTCTCTCTGTGATAATGAAAACTTAAATATTAAAACTGTCCGCATAATAAAATAGTAGCCGTAAGGGGTAGTCTCACACTATCGGGGAAGGAAAGAACCTTTACCCGATGTGCATAAAGCATTTCCACCCGCCAAAAAAAAGATTAGCTTTAGGTTAGGTTAGATCTTTGTAATAAATAAGGAAAAGTACGATACGTGTGACATTTTGACATTTGTTACATTCTGACAGGTGTCATATTTTGACATTTGTCACGTTTTTACAGGTGTCACATTTTGACAAGTGTCCATTTTAACAGTGTTACTCAATGTTCCTATAAATATTTACCTAAACCCATGATTTCTGAAATTGAATTGGCAACGTTGTATTTTCAACTTTGAATTTATGAGATGGCTGTCATTTGACAAGCAAATTATTTATGTCCGTCAAATGAATCTTTCCTTTTTTATATAAAGCGGCAAATTTAAAATTGAATTCTTTTAGATTAAAACGCCAGAAATTAAATAAAGTCAAACCTTTTTACTACTATACTATACAGAAGAAAGGAGCGCAGTATTTAATTTGCAGAACGTAGTACAGGTTCAAGAGGTAGAAATTTTAATTTTACCTCATCCTTCAATGCTTATTTGTAGTTAAAATTTAAATTTTAATACATCTGATCGGCCTAATATAGTTTTTGTCTAAATTTAATCTCGTTTCCATGGTTTTTACTGTAATAAACCTGTTCCTTTGACAGATAAGTCAGATTTTATTTATTCATAGCCGTATCGTATGTATTTTAATTGATCCAGAATTTTGTATTAATATATATTTCAAAATGGCTTCATTCTAAAAATATTATCAGTCCTCCTAAATCCTTGAAGGCAGAATTATTAGTAATAGCAAGGCAACATAAAAACAAAATAAAAAAATATATTATAGATGAGATGGCCCGAGAAAAAGGAATTAAAATTCTCAAATTGCCTCCTTACCACGCAGAGTTAAATTCCATTGAACTGATCTGATCACAATTATTAAAAGGTTATGTTTCTCAAAACAATATAACATTTAAATTTCCTGATGTGCGAAATTTGTTTTTGAAGGCAGTTTCAGATGTAAATATTGGGGAAAATGCATTGGTCATGTTAAAAATGTGGAAAATTCATTTAGGAAAGGATAATTTAATAGAACCGATAATAATAAACCTCAGAAAAGACGATCATAGTGATACCAGTAGTTTTAGTTCTTGAACTAACTTTTTTTTTAATCTTTGTAAGTACTGAAGCGTTACTTTTAATGTCAAGAGGTTAAAAAAAGTTTAATCCCAACATATAATCCTCCTTGTTATTTATTGGTTAAATTTAATTCGTTCAATGTTAAAGTGTCAGATGCATAAAGTTTATTTTTATTTTTTGTAAATAATATAACTTCCAAATTTAATCTACGAAGTGCGTATATATATTTTATATGCTGTGACCTTATTTATATTATAGAAACATATTTTGCAAAGTACGCCTATGGAATGTGACGTTATATCCCCACTTTTACTGTACTCATCTATCCTTTATAGTATATATTACTATAGAAACAAGTTATTATATCTGCCGTTGATAGGAAATAAAACTAAAAGCTTAACTTTTCTTGTAAATATCTCGGAAGATCGAATTTTCACAGACATGAGACCTACATTTTTTGCCGATTTAGATAGGAATTAGTCTTCCCTGAAAGTTTCATTGAATTCTGACGAGTGGATTTCGAGATCCTCTGGACACACACATACATACATACATACAAACCTTGCTCGTTTAATAGTAATATCTGGTCACCGAGCTTTCGCTCTTAATATTCAAATCTACATTTTTAAGCAGTCCAATGAGTATATAATTTAAGTATATTTATAACCTGACAAATTATTAATTAATTCGTGAAAATCACGGCGTGGGCGACATCTACTTGAACTACAGAAAGGTAGATAAATAGAAAGTTGATTGGCGATTGGCTTGAAAGTAGGCGGGAAAATTAAAAAAAGCTGTCAGTGTTAATTTTCAATTTGCTGCAGGTGTTGTTGACGTTTATCAACTGCTTGTCACAGAGGTTAGTTAAATGCATTAAAAGTTGCCTAGTTTCTGGAGATTTCACCCTTTTAGGGCAACATCTACTGACGCTTGGTCTTCGCGAATAGTCACGGCGGACAGGCCCCGTTTCCGGGACGGGCAACAGCAGCGTGTAGGGCATAGTGGTTTCAGTGGGGTGGTTTTAGTGAGTAACCGTAAGGGGTAGTCTCACACTATCGGGGAAGGGAAGAACCTTTACCCGATGTGCATAAAGCATTACCACCCGCCAAAAAAAAAAGATTAGCTTTAGGTTAGGTTAGATCTGTGTAATAAATAAAGAAAAGTACGATACGTGTGACATTTTGACATTTGTTACATTCTGACAGGTGTCATATTTTGACATTTGTTCATTTTGACAGTTGTAACATTCTGACACGTATCACATTTTAACAGTTGTCACGTTTTGACAGGTATCACATTTTGACAAGTGTCCATTTTAACAGTGTTACTCAACGTTCCTATAAATATTTACCTAAACCCATGATTTCTGAAATTGAATTGGCAACGTTGTATTTTCAACTTAGAATTTATGAGATGGCTGTCATTTGACAAGCAAATTATTTATGTCCGTCAAATGAACCTTTTCTTTTTTATACTTTTCAGGTTTATTCTGGTTATAAATTGCTACTTGGGCATTTGTAGAATAAAAAAATGTGAAAAATATTTTTCCGCGCAAAAATTTCTATTGCTAAGTATATTGATTTTATCATGTTTTATAGCATCTGCGAAAATTTCATGAAAATCCCAGCCGGTCCCATTTTCTTAACAATTAACCAGAGATGTGCGTGTCAGTAGTTGTCAAAATTTGTAGGTCATTATGGATAAAAAGCGGCAAATTTAAAATTGAATTCTTTCAGATTTAAACGCCAGAAATTAAATAAAGTCAAACCTTTTTACTACTATACTATACAGAAGAAAGGAGTGCAGTATTTAATTTGCAGAACGTAGTACAGGTTCAAGAGGTAGAAATTTTATTTTCACCTCATCCTTCAATGCTTATTTTTAGTTAAAATTTAAATTTTAATACATCTGATCGGCCTAATATAGTTTTTGTCTAGATTTAATCTTGTTTCCATGGTTTTTACTGTAATTAACCTGTTATTTTGACAGATAAGTCAGACTTTATTTATTCATAGCCGTATCGTATGTATTTTAATTGATTCGGAATTTTGTAATAATATATATTTCAAAATGGCTTCATTCTAAAAATATTATCAGTCCTCCTAAATCCTTGAAGGAAGAATTATTAGTAATTCAAATTCAAAATTCAAAAAATATATTATAGATGAGATGGCCAGAGAAAAACTAATTAAAATTCTCAGATTGCCTCCGTACCACGCAGAGTTAAATCCCATTGAACTGATCTAGTCACAATTATTAAAAGGTTATGTTTCTCAAACCAATAAAACATTTAAATTTCCTGATGTGCGAAATTTGTTTTTGAAGGCATTTTCAGATGTAAATAGAGAACATTGGGGAAAATGCATTGATCATGTAAAAAAGGTGGAAAATTCATTTAGGAAAGTATATCCACTATCAATGGATAATTTAATAGAACCTATAATAATAAACCTCAGAAAAGACAATTATAGTGATACCAGTAGTTTTAGTGAAGACAGTGACTTTTATAGATAGTTCTTGAACTAACTTTTTTTTTAATCTTTGAGTTTAGGTAAGTACTGAAGCGTTACTTTTAATGCCAAGAGATTAAAAACAGTTTAATCTCAACATATAATCCTCCTTGTTATTTATTGGTTAAATTTAATTCGTTCAATGTTAAAGTGTCAGATGCATAAGGTTTATTTTTATTTTTTGTAAATAATATAACTTCAAAATTTAATCTACGAAGTGGGTATATATATTTTATATGCTGTGACCTTATTTATATTATAGAAACTTATTTTGCAAAGAACGCCTATGGAATGTGACGTTATATCCTCTTTCCTTATAGTATATTACTATAGAAACAAGTTGCCGTTGCTAGGAAATAAAACTAAAAGCTTAACTTTTCTTGTAAATATCTCGGAAGATCGAATTTTCACAGACATGAGACCTATATTTTCTGTCAATTTAGATAGGAATTAGTCTACCCTGAAAGTTTCATTGAATTCTGACGAGTGGATTTCGAGATCCTCTGGACACACACACACACATACACACACACACATACAAACCTTGCTCGTTTAATAGTATTTGATTTGATTTAATTTACATATTTGCTTTGTTGTTTAAATTTATAATTAATATGAATCTATTTAGGTAAAGATATAAATACGTACAGCTTGCTTACTGTTAATCCAGCCAAGTTTGATTTTTGTTGTGGGATCCAAATTATTTAGCCTTTACATTTATGAAGTAGGGTGGTGCGGTAATCACGGAGATCAGGTAAATTTAAGGGTGTTACAACTGATTTAAGTTATTTTTAGATGTGCTGCCATCTATGATTAGAAGAGAGTATTGACAATTATTAAAAGCAAAAAATTCCCGGTGTATTGGGGTTGCATACACAATTTGCATTGTGTGTTGCAAAGCTTTTATTTGACTGATTCTAGTCAAAATGTCACTCTCTTCTTTCGTTAGTTAGTTTTTTTAAAGCGCTTCATAGCGGAGAGCTTTGATTTTTTTGATAAGAACTCATCCCACCATTTAATTTAAATAAATATTTTCTTTTATTGTTTTTTTTTATCGTTTATAACTTTTAAATTTTTTGTTATTATATAAATTTTGGAAGTCAATGAATATAAAGAAAACAAACAAGAGATTTAGTATTTTCATTTCAACAAAAGTAGATTTGTATTTTTAAGTAATAACCAAGACACGCATTTTCTAAAAGGAGTTGATTTCCCTATTTCTGACGGCGACAAATAGGGTGGCGCCCTTCCCACATTATATTCTACATCACCCTCTATTTAAAGAAACCCTGACCTTAGTGCTCTCTGACGAAAAGTAACAGGCCTAGATTGTGAACAAGGAGTTGACTCCTTAATGGGAAGTCACTTTATAAAAAAATAAAAACCCATTGCAAACTAGTATACCGGGTGACAATGAGACTAGGGCCATGTCCATATCTCGTTCATTTTTCAACCGATTTGAATAAAATTTGGAACATAGATATAAGACACAATTTTGGCACAAATGGCGGACTTCTGGTTTCGCCAGAAATGTCACCAACTTCGATTTTTTAAATAGAACACCCTGTATATTTGATGTTTTTTAGATTCTATGACTCAAACTACATACGACAGTGTTGCCAAATTTTTTATTTTTCAATAAAAAAATTCAAATTTCCAATTTTTTTTTTAGCACAGGAGGCCTTTATATGGTCAAAATCTATTCTAATTGACATCAGTAATTCATAGTAATAGACTTTTCATCGATATGATCAATAACAAATCCTACAGCGGGAATTTAAATCTTATAAATTCATTTTTAACGAATAAATCGTTTTTTTCAAATGGTACCTACCGAGGGCCATCTTGTCATTCGATAGATAATTTAATTACCAATTCAACGATATACATTATGTACCAATTCCTTTTTGTTCAAACCTAAATATGATGGTTTATTGAATTTGTACAATACCTATTTCGTACCATGCCGTCGAATTCCAATCCGTTAAGGTTTGATGAAATTAAAGATAGCCATGGAATAACAATACGTGTTTAATATCACGTCAAAAGTCAAATACCAATTTAACTTGTCATCTCGTTTTGTTAATAAGTTTTTTTGAAATGGAAAATAATAATCGTTACTCGCGAAACGAACAAATCGATATGATATTGATTTACGGAGAATCTCAGAAGAACGCTATACATTATGTACCACGTCCGTTTTGTTCAAACCTAATCATGATCATTTATTGAATTTATACAATATATTGTGCAATATCCAGGAAAAGTAGAAATAAAATCAATCTCAAAAAATTGGTAGGTAACTATTCATTCTTTCAAACTTTACTTAAGAACGATGATAAATTGCAAGAAAAATAATTTTAATATAATCGAACTATTTGAATAAATATAACAACTGAAATATCAACATACAAATTATTACTAAAATATTATAATCCTATTTTCAATAGAACAGTTTCACAACCAGCCAAGATTCATTTTATTTATTAATGAGCTATGAGCTGTTCGAAATGTTGTCCGTTTTCTCTAACACATAGACTAGTTCTATTTATTGTGCACCTCATCACATTTATTAGTTCTTGCGTTTCCTGAAATGCGCACTTAACTCTATCTCTCAAGTCCTCCAAAGTAGTTGGTCTTCTTGAAAATACTTTGAATTTGATGTGACCCCATAGATAAAAATCAATAGGGGTTAAATCGGGTGATCGGGCTGGCCATCTGACTAAACCATTTGTTCCCATCCATCTCTGCCCAAACGTATCATTAAGATATTGCCGGACAATACTAGCGTTATGAGGTTCTGCACCATCCTGATGAAAAAACATATTTTCCCTGATATTCTCAGGTAAATGATTAACATTATTCTGAATATCGTTTTCTAAAAATTGTAAATATCTTTGGCCTGTTAAACACCCGTCGAAAAAAATTGGTCCAATGATTTTTGTCCCTATGATTCCCACCCAGACGTTGAATCCAAATCCTTCTTACCGTTATTCGTAAACCTAGACTCATCTGTGAACAATATCTTCGAGACAAAATCATTAGTAAAATCGTTATGACGCAAAAGCCAATTACAATACGTTAGTCTCCGTTCTGAGTCAGTTTTATATAAATGCTGATGCAAACTGTATTTATAGGAGCGATATTTGTTATTTTAATATTTTTCTGGCACTTTCCCTGATGATCCCACATTCACTTCCCAATTCTCGCACTGACGCAGATGGAGAAAATTGGACATACGCTAAGACATTAGTTTCCGCTTCTTAACTAACGATGAAGTTGATGTGGTCATGATCAGCTGGTTCTTTCCTTAGCATCATTTCCAATTTTCTGAAATAAGTTCTTGATGGGTGCCGTCTCAACGGATAACGAACAGCGTATAGCATACTTGCATTGACAGCGTTCTTCTGAGATTCTCCGTAAATCAATATCATATCGATTTGTTCGTTTCGCGAGTAACGATTATTATTTTCAATTTCGAAAAAACTTATTAACAAAACGAGATGACAAGTTAAATTGGTATTTGACTTTTGACGTGATATTAAACACGTATTGTTATTCCATGGCTATCTTTAATTTCATCAAACCTTAACGGATTGGAATTCGACGGCATGGTACGAAATAGGTATTGTACAAATTCAATAAACCATCATATTTAGGTTTGAACAAAAAGGAATTGGTACAGAATGTATATCGTTGAATTGGTAATTAAATTATCTATCGAATGACAAGATGGCCCTCGGTAGGTACCATTTGAAAAAAACGATTTATTCGTTAAAAATGAATTTATAAAATTTAAATTCCCGCTATAGGATTTGTTATTGATCATATCGATGAAAAGTCTATTACTATGAATTACTGATGTCAATTAGAATAGATTTTGACCATATAAAGGCCTCCTGTGCTAAAAAAAAAAATTGGAAATTTGAATTTTTTTATTGAAAAATAAAAAATTTGGCAACACTGTCGTATGTAGTTTGAGTCATAGAATCTAAAAAACATCAAATATACAGGGTGTTCTATTTAAAAAATCGAAGTTGGTGAAATTTCTGGCGAAACCGGAAGTCCGCCATTTTGTTTTTATACGACTGTCAATCCAAAATTGTGTCTTATATCTATGTTCCAAATTTTATTTCAAATCGGTTGAAAAATGACCGAGATATAGGCATGGCCCTAGTCTCATTGTCACCCGGTATATAACGTATGATCCCAAGTACGATCTTAACGTTACAGTTTGTCCCTGCAAAAAGATCACACACAGGTAAATCTATTGCTCAAATATTTCAGAGCACATTACAGTTTTATGACCTATACAACAGTCAGTATTTAAGGTGTAACAACAAACAATACCAACAGTCAATTTACTTTTTTTACATGAACATACTTCAAATTAATGTTGATGATTCGAATGAAAAAATGTACGTTTCTGAATCTGCTGACAGTTATGGCGAACCGGGACCAAATCGTTCAGAAGATAAAGTTCAATGTAATTCACCTTCTCACAAAATTAAAGTTATTGTGAAGGAAATCAAAAGGTCTGAACAACCTAAAATTAATTTTAAAAAACTTTTGTGATACATTAAATTTGAAAACGAAAATGCCAAAATTAGATCTTAGATTCAGACAGTGAAAATAATATTTCATGCACTCCGCCAGAAATTCGAGCAGCTGCGCAAGTAGCATCGTTTTTTTTTTCTTCACTTTATTTGCAATCTGTTACAGATTTTAACAATAAGCAAATGGTCAGTTTATAAATTTGTCATGTAGGAAAATTGTCCTGTGACAATTTCCTATAAATTATTAGTTAAAAACAAAAACAAAGGTTAAAAACTAAGTTTAAAATTTGGGAGTACATAAACACTACACTGGTAGCCTTTAGGATAGGTAGATCTTCATCTTCTATTTTATATTCTCCGAGGTATCGTACCCTTGGATTTTGCAGAGTAATGCATTCTGAGAGAATGTGGATAGAGGTTTCCTCCTCTTCCTCGCAGAATCTGCATTCTTCTTTGTCTACTAATCCGAGTTTCTTTAGGTGGCCTCTCAGCCGGCAGTGCCCTGTTAGGATACCCGTTAGTATTCTGAGCTTATTTTTACTTTTACTGATGCAGTCGTCAGATCTCTTCTGGTTATAGTTTCCCAGTAGTATCTTGGCCTGCCTCATTCCTTGTAGTCCTATCCAGTATTGGGATCTTTTGTTATTTACTTATTTTCCAAGTTCATCAAGTATTGCACTGGTGCTTATTCCGCAGAAGGGTTCAGGTCCCAGAAATGGTGTTTCAGCCCCTTTTTTGCGAGTACGTCTGCTCCACTCCAGTGTGTCCCCGAACCCATAGGAGGATGACAGCGTTGTTCTTGCCTAGTTCGTTTAGATTCTCTAGGCACTCCCAAACCATCTGGGAGTTGATTACGTGGGAGTTCAAGGCATTAATGGCTGCTTGGCTGTCTGACATGATGATGATCTCTTGTCAGCGAAAATTTCTTTCTATGTTGAACTGGACACATTTTCCGATGGCGTATATTTCAGCTTGGAAAATGCTCGGAGATTTGCCCATATACTCCTATTCCTGTTCCTTCTGTTGTTCTAGAACCATCTGTGTACCATTTAATGGCACTTCTTTTGTTACTTAGCTTTGTGTTGAATTCTTTCACAAAGCTAAACTTCTTTGTCATCTTATCTTGGGACATGTCCCAGGTTTTATGTTTTCCAGGAAGGAGTTGAAACTTGCGTTTGGTTGATCCGTTTCTGGTCATTCTGTAGATTGTCCTTATCGCTATACTCTCCACTACTATATAGAGGGGTAAAAGGCTTAGGATTACTTCCGTGGCGGTGGTAGTTGGGCACGTTTTCATTGCACTTGTTATGCATACGCAGGCTAGTCTTTGGATTTTCGCTAGATTTGCCTTTGTACTGGCCAGCTTAGTTCTGCTGCCCCAGACTACTGCTCCATAAGTGTCGTGTACATTCACTGCAGGATCTTTGGGTTACACTCTCAGTTTTTTCCCGCAAAATTTCTGCATACCATTAGAGCTTTCGTGGCTTTGCTGGTTACTTCTTTTTCGTGCTTATTCCAGATGAGTTTATTATCTAGTATTAGTCCCAGATATTTGACATCTGGCTTCCATTCAATAACTTTCCTGTCCAATGAGGTTAATGTTTCTTTTCCGTGTAAAGGCAACTAAAATAGTATTGATGGGGTTGACACTAAGTCCCTTCGATTGACACCATTCTTTAGTAGAGTCAAGCCCTCTTTAAACTATATCGCAGAAGGTATTCTCGAATTTTCCTCTTGCGATTATGACTATGTCATCTGCATAGCCTTGACACGATAATCTCGGTCAAATCGCAGAGGAGTCGATCCACTGTTAGGCTCCACATAAGAGGGGAGGCCACTCCTCCTTGTGGGCATCCTCTGGTTGTACAGATGGAAACAGTGTCTTGTCCCATTTTATTGTTAGGTTTGGATGTTTTTTAAACGAATGTTGTACTTAACGTAGTAGTTCGTTATTTCCGATTTCACAGAGTTCATCTGTAGGTCTCTCGCTATTAGATAATTTGGAACAAACCATGCAGCGTTGGTCATCCGTCGAAGGATCTTTGATTGGAAACGTTTTAAGATTTCTATGTTGGAGAGCGATGCCGTTCCCCACAGCTGGATCCCGTAGCTCCACATTGGCTTTATGGATTAGTAAGTTATTTTTCAAGTTTAGTTTCGATTTCCGTCCAATTAGCCAGTAGAGCTGCCTTAATTTAAGACCCAGGTGCTTACGTTTTGAGAATATATGTTTTCTCCATGTGAGTAGCATCATTGGAATTAATTAAGGTCGAAGAAAAATTACGAAATTATTTATGACCGATTTACAGATTGGTGCCTAAAAAATGGTACTAATTCGTTTTCTGAAGACACTTTGCTGGTATATTTCAAGGAATTGACCAAGAAATAGATAAAGTATAGTATTTTCCTCGCGTATATAATATATTATTATAGTAGAATACATTAGGTTGGTCTCCTTCTACAAAATTATGGTTCGTAGGGACGTTGTAGGAAAATGTTCACATTAAGATAATATAATCCCCAAAAGCTTGAAAGCTTGTAAAATCTTGAAAGCTTAGGTTGAAAATACAAGCTTTCTGTAAGCTTGGCTTGTTTTTTCAAAGGGTTGGCTTTATTATTTAAGAACTTAAGAACTTTAAGAACAAGCTTGTATAATGCTTTTGTTTAAAAATGAGTAAAAGTAGTAAAATTATAGTTCCTTTATTCAATTTTAAATTGTCATAACTAAATTAATGATAAACCGTCTAGTAGACAAGCACTGTTTCAAGTCTATTATTGGTAAATTTATTGAGACTGGCGGTGGTCAAAATAAGAAGCGACATGCAGAAAATAAAAAGATATATATGTTAAGTAATTTTAGCTAGAATGTAACGTTTATTTCGTTCCAGGTTGTAAGTTTTTATTGATAAGTCGTATTTCGACAAAACGTTCCATTTTCTATGAAACAATTCCCCAGTTCATCCCGTGTCCGTGTACAACTCGATATCATATAAACCGTTCGATATCTAAATATCGATTGTGGTTCCGATTGACAGCTTTCGGTCGATGACGTCGAATCTGGTCTTTTCTGGTGCATCAATCATAACATCCAAACATAAACAGTGTGAAGTCAGATATTAGTTTTCTTTTTGCGTTAATTGCTATTGGGTGACAAAGGTTCGTATCTCATATTAAATTATTAATAATTAAATTGCTTAATAAATTAAATCAAATCGCTTATAAGGTCTAGCTAGAATCATTTTTATCTCCTAGGTATGTGTATATTTTTTACAAAATGGACGACACAAATTAATTTTTTTAACACTTTTTATCTCAAACTTTTCCATCTTTTACAACGTTCGGAAAAATACTATTGCAAATCACAAAGCCAATCGTATTTTTAAATTAAATTGTTTGCTTTTTTCATTTCTTCACTGTATATTTTATTTGAGCATTTTACATTTGTTAACACGTGCTAAAAGGTGGAAAGACATTATTTTTTTAATTTTCAAAAACAAATTAAACATATAATCTCAAACCGACAACATTGTACCAAATATTCAAATATATCATATCACGTAGGCCCACATCGACAACAATCCGACAACGTCGCACGACACGCAGAGCTTTCAACGAATTTTGTGCCTACGAGCATCTTGACACGTAGACCAAGATTTAATAATTTTAAAATAAAATTCAACTTTGTCTCTCCAACGTGAGAGAAAAAGACGGACATAAAAAACCCACCCGGGCTAACCAAAATCGACTCGCCCACGTTAACAATTCGTTCTAGAACATTCGGACCGAGTCGAAGCGACTAGACTTCGCAAATTTTTTAATTAGTGTTTTATCACCACTCAAAGACAAAACATCTCATACGCGCATCATGAACAAAGTTAAAAACGGTTCATATTTTCTGAATAATGTGATTTATTTTCGTTATTTACTAATATGGTTTAGTAAATTAAACATGTACTGTTATCGTTAATTTGTGCGTTGTTTTTCGTCATTTACTAATATGGTTTAGTGAAATAAACAAATACTTTCATTATCAATTTGTGCGTTGTTCTTTCGTTATTTACTAATATGGTAAACTGATGCACAGTAGGGTTTCTTCATCTGATCCCTCAACAATTATTGATATAGTGCTTTATCGTTTCTAAAGGAGATCCAGTGGGTTACAGTTTCAAAAGAAGACCCGCCCAGTGCCGTTTCAAAAGGAGACCCGTCCAGTCTATAATGACGTTGTAAAAGGAGATCCGAGGAGGTCAATTAAAGGCGATCCAGTGGGGTACCGTATTTCATTTTCAAGGGAGACCCAAGGAGCTTCCAAATGAGGTTATAAAGAATATCCAGTGCCGTTTTAAAAGGAGATTCAAGGAGTTCAAGTAAGAGGAACTCAGTGGTGTCCCAAATATACTTTCAAAAGGAGACCTGAGTACAGTCTATATAGAGAAGTTCCAGCAACCCTCAGTGGAGCCCTCCAGACGCCTCCTCCTCACACCAGCGGTCTCGACCGTCTAACTAAAAGATAAGTGTCATCCGACACCTACAACTTTGCCAGAAGTCATTCCAGTCAATTTTAAATATTAAATACAAAATTTGTTGTTTCTTTGCTTTTCATATCAACTATTCATCTTAATAAATTTCACTTATTAAACTTATTTTCGTTGTGTTTTATTTTTCGATATCAACTAGAAAGTTAGTGGCACGTATTCGAGGTTATACTAAAACTAACCTCGTGGCGCTCATAATTTGTTTAGTGAAAACTTTTAAAAGTCTTTTTAATTAAAGGCTCTGCCACTAACTCACTAGTAAGGTTCTAAGTCAAATCTACGGCCCAAGCTTATTTTATTTTGTTTTTGGTTTTGAGCTAGCCAGGGTAAAATCAAACAACGTATTTAAAAACGTTACATTTGGCGCCCAACGTCTTAGTAACAGTTTTTTTAATCGTTTCAAGAACTGTAATTACCATTGTGTAAATCAGAAAACAGTTTTTAATAAAGTATTGAAGAAATTCGTAGAAAATAAAAATGGTCCATGAATTAATTGACAATGACCCAGATAGATGAATGGAATATTGCGTTACTATCACTACTAACAATATTGCAAAAAATCCTGATTATGGCATCTTTGAATGGCCACTTTCGGAAAAACGTGAGATAACGTTATGATGAAAAAGTCCTCATTTATCAACAACATTAGGGAGGTTTTAAGCCACCTATTTGAACACCAATATACTTTAAACGTTATACATCGCATGCGCAATAGCGCTAAAATAAGGGAAACTTTATTAACTGATATTGTTTTACGTTATTAGAGGTGAAATAAGGTTCCCTTAATAACGGATATTGATTTCGCCATGGTGCCGCCTGTAAAACATTTATATTTAAGTTTCATCGTGAACTCCAAAGTCTATGATAAATACATGTGAAATTTAGAAGATTTGAGTAAGTTTATAGTTTTCACCATTCTTACTTTTTTTCTTAAATATGGAATGAAAACATTTCATAAAATTAAATGTTATGGCAACATAGGATATGGACATTGAAGAGATGTCACAACAAGTCTTTTACCTAACCTATCTTTTGTAGTATTTGTTTCATTCTGGCTTCATTTAAAAAACGATTTAAGGCAGTTAAAATAAAAAAAAAATCGTAAATGATTATTTAAACCTTAGATCATATATGCTTCGCTAGATACGGCATCCTATAGTGTTTGTTTGGCTCTAGAGGGGCAAAGACGAGAGGGGGTGAAGGGGCAATAGCGTACCATGATACAGTGGCGTACCATTCGGAATATTTTGGTACAGTGTAATATATTGTCATATTTATACAACACATATTTCATTTTCTAAGGATTGAGTGACTGTAGGTTACAGTAAAATGGGAATTAATGTGAATCGAAAATAAATAAAATAGCATGCATACGAAATTTGTTTGGAATGGAAAAATCTGAGAGGTTGAATACCATCATCTTACGCTTCTGTAAATATTTTTTTATAGCAAATTAAAAATCCCATAGATTATAAACTCGTTAATATAGTAAAAAAAATAGATTTACCCACACAAGAAGAAAAATCTTACCTCAATATGAGATATCACTTTTAAAACAGCTCGTGTTTGGCAAAGCGTTAAGACCATCTAGACCGACTCAAAACGACGTGCTTTCAATAGTCAAAAAAAAAACTGCAGAAATTATTCTCGACTCATATGCCAATTGAAATAAAAGAGACAACATGAATTAAATGCTTAGATGATCTAAGTATGCTACGCTAGATACGGCATCCTATAGTGTTTGTTTGGCTCTAGAGGGATAATGACGAGAGGGGGTGAAGGGGCAATAGCGTACCATGATACAGTGGCGTACCATTCGGAATATTTTGGTACAGTGTAATATATTGTCATATTTATACAACGCATATTTCATTTTCTAAGGATTGAGTGACTATATCATCTTGCGTAAATATTTTTTATAGCAAATTAAAAATCCCATTGATTATAAACTCGTTAATATAGAAAAAACAAAATGAAAAGTTGGTAGGTATATTAATACAAAAGATACCTACGTCAAAAATGAACCTTCATATAGATTAGGTTGAGTAATAAATGAAAAATTTACTGATGAACATGGTTTATTTTAATAAAACATAAATTGACATACAATAGATAGATATTTAAACAATTCATTTACAATTCAAATAAAGTATACATAATTTACGTTTAGTTCTTATTTTCACTTTCTGTCCTATCCAACAACACGCCTATGGAATACATACCGATGAGAGCACCTTTCTCAAATTTGATGTTGCAAGGCTTTGGCATTTTGTTGAGAAATTCGACCACTGTTCTCTAAACTAATTGTACCTAGCAAAAACTTTCAAAAAACTATAAAAATACACAAGATTGGCACAATTATTCCCAAAAAACAGAATATCTGACATCTGTCAAAACTTTACGATATGAGCGAGTATCGTCGAAATTTGAAATCGACCAATCAGTGGGATGGTACTCTAACTCCCTCCTGTACACCACAACAAATTACCTGAATACCGTATCTAGCGTAGCATATATGATCTAAGATTTAAACTATCACAAAGTGAGGGTTATCATTTATAAGGTTATAAATGTTTCTGGCATCTGTCTCGTAAATAACGGAAGAGTGGGATGGCTTAAAAACTAATTTTCGAAATACGTTATTAACGTTCTGTGTTTACTTTAGGTTTGTTCCAACATAACACAAAACCAGTTTTCGTACGGTCGGGATTCTGCGCAGTCTAGATTTGGTGACACCGATTCTAATCTGCGCAGAATCCCGACCGTACGAAAACTGGTTTGGTGTTATGTTGGAACAAACCTTTTAATAGCGGATAAAGGGATATAACGTATGACGCTCAAGTTGTGGCTTAAAACCTCCCTACAATCTCGCGTCGACGCCCTTTTACAAAATAAAATCATTTTTTGTTTTCTCTTTAAGTATCATAATATGAATGTCCTCCGGAAAAACCTGATTTTGCAGTAATATTTAATGTACATACGTAGAGGCACTAAACAATTTTTTGTCCAAATCAAGAATTTCGTATTATTTCAAATTATTCTGAAATGTTTATGAATTCTTGAAAACACAGATGTATAAAAAGTTGTTTTAATCAAAAATTCTTTTATTAACCCCTAGAAAATGCTTAAAATTTTGTTAACATGTTATTAATGCGCATGTATAGATGTTCTAAGTTTATTTAAAATGTAGGTACTTACAATTTTTTTAAATGGCAATGATTATCCGGTTAGAGCAGTGATTCCCAAAGTGTGAGCCAGCGAAATATTCAAAATAGTAAGTATCTATTTTCAATTTTTCGCTGTTAAATGGGCAATCCGTTTTAAAAAGGAAAGTTTTCCAATTTTTCAAGGAAATCAAAAATTTAGAAAAAAATCTGATGTATTAAAGGCGCCGCGGAAAAAAACCGAATATTTAAGGAGACACAAACCGAAAAAGATAGGGAACCTCTGGGTTAGAGTATAAGTTTTTAAACTTACCACAAATTGACTTTCTCAATTTCATAATCCAAGAGCTTATTTCTCGATTCTAATTTGGTAATTTGACTTTTAAGTGCTTTAATGTCTTCCGCATCATCTAATATGCTTGTACTAACTAAGGACACACTGTTTGTATTTCCACCTAAAGCGCTGGAAATATGTGTTGTGGTTTTTTTGAAAGTTTCAGATATTTCATTTTCATTTGCAATTGCTTCTGCTAAATCTGATGTGTTGAATGCATCACGCTCATCGAAAGTTACTGAGTATTGTAGTTTAATTTGTCGTTCCATAACTGAAATATTTTAGAATTGATTAATTATGATAATATAAAACATTTCTTAAATTAATGACATTAGATGTGACTGCTTATCATATAATAATTACAGTGATGAGCTACACTTTAACGCAGATTAGAGAGATACAGATAGGAAAGTCAGACAAGACAAACGAAATTAGACAGAGATAGAGTTGCACGCCAATTTAAAACCCACTTTGAAGGCTGTCAGCAGTCTATGTGTCAGATTGTGCAAAAATACAAATTCTTCTTCTTCTTTCTTCGGTTATGCCTTGCATACTAGTGCATTTGCCAGTTCATAAAATCATTGTATTAACCCCTTACCGCATGAATTTTTTGTTTTTGGTAAAAAAAATGCACTATGTGGAAAAAAAATTCAGGATTTCGGTAAAAATATTTAAAAAAATCTTTATTAACTTTTTTTAATTTTTTTTTGTATTTTTTTTTTTTGCCATATGTGGCACAATATGCAATAATACAACAAAACATCAAAATAATGTATAAGCAAATCAATCAACTAAAAGTCATTCAGGATGGAACTTATAAAAGCAGTTTCTGTCTTTGTTCAAGCAAAGATGAACACCACATTTTTCACACTTTACAAAAGATTTTTTACCACAGAAATATTTGCACCTTTGCCGATTATCACACCATACTGGAAGATGGCCATATTGATCTCTTCGAACCTCTTGGATGGGAAAATCTGATGTCGGGCCCCTTTTTTTCTTGTTTTGCAAGTTATCCATGACTCCACTGGGACGGCCTCTTTTCTTTGTCGAGCTGGCTTTATTCAATTTACACAAGCACTCTGCAATGGCCATTTTGAAATCTGCCAGAGCTAAATCTTTGAACTCGTTTTCACTTCTTCTCCAAAGTATCCATGCATTGACAACCATCAAATCAATAATATGAAAAAATATCCTCATATACCATTTTTTTGACCTAAGTTTGATTCTATAGTATCCTAGCATGGAATCCAGGAGATCTACTCCTCCCATATATTTGTTGTAGATTGTTACAGCCTTTGGACACGGAACCGTTATATGTTTGTTATCCTTCTTCGAAAATCTTCGAACCTCAACTGTTGGTGTACTTCCAGCATATGTAGACAACATGTTGACCAATTTGTTGTCATACCATGAGACAACAGATATTTTTGTTCCATCAATTGTGGCGACTTTCTCTAGCATCGCTCCACGGCCATTCTTTTTCAGTTCAGCCTCTTTTGGCATATTGCTATTTGGCACTCTGTTTATTCTAACAGTTCCGAGCTGTAACATACCATTTTGTGCCAAGTAAATTTGTAATGGGACGCTATTGAACCAGTTATCAAAAAATAGCTTGTGATTTATGTGCCTTGGAACAGTTTCTGTTAGCCGAAGAACTACGTTTGAACTCATTCCCAGGTCAGGAAAACCATTGGGGAGAATATTGGTTTGCTTTCCTGCAAAAATTTCATAATCGTAGGAAAATCCGCTTACACCACTAAGAACAAACGCCTTATACCCCCATTTATGAGGTTTTTTTGGATTGTATTGTTTGATGGACGAACGTGCTTTCGTTGGAATAATCTGCTCGTCTATAGCCAAGTACTCTTCCTTTGGAACTTTTAGTAGTTGCTCCCTCAGTTTTCTTAGTACAGGTCGTATTTTGAATAGTTTATCATGAGCAGGATTTCCGGCTGCAACAGCATCGTCATTATTCGCAAAGTGCAAAAACCGTTTTATTTCTTCCCATCTGTTGCATGACATAACATCTGAGATCAAGCGGTGATTTAGGTTCAGGTTCCGATAACTTCTGGAACTAGGTAACTGGACTATTGACATATAAATACAGGTCCCTATAAACTGTTCGAGCTCCTTTTCAGTAAGATCCAAAGGTTTTTGTGGTCTCGTTTGAGCAGAATATAAGATACTTTGGTAAACTATATCAGTAATCATCTCATTTGTTAGAAAAAAGTTAAAAAATGCATAAGGAGAGTCTGCATTTTCCAATTCAGGTGGCATGTCAGTAGAACCAAGAAATGTTAGGTTCTCATCCGATGTAACTAAATTACCCCGTTTCCAAGTAGGATGATTCTTGTTTCTATTCTTATTTAGTTTACGAAACCGTTCGAGCAGAGGTAGATCGTCGTCGCTATCGGAACTGAATTCTAAATCCGTTTCTGGGATGATAATATCTGATTGGTTATCGTCCATATCATTTTCGTCTTTGTAATCAGAATCTGGAGCTAATTTACCAGGCGGTTCTTCATCTTCTGAAAGTCTCTCGTCTTCACTACCATCTGGTACATCCATTGGCACATATCTACTGGCACCATAAAACGTTTGTGTATCCATTTTCTGAAATAAGCAAAATAAATTTAGTGTCCGGAGTGCATATTGTGCCATATATGTCCACGAGAGTTTTGGCGAATGTGCATACAGTTCCACATATGACACAACAATATTTCTCATCAAAAACAGTCAAAAAATAAAGAATTACATGGGTCTACTTACAGCAATTCCTTCGAAAAACTCTAGTCTTTACGTGGCTATTTTTTTTGTACCAAAATCTGCTACAGAAACTCGGATGATCGTGGATCAAAATTTATAAAAACTGATAACACCTGTTCACACGACGGCCATTTGCAAAATTGTATGAAACTTCACCAAACTGTTAAGAGATGTCGCTACACTACCAGAATTATGAAATATATACCACATATGGCCACCTATGCAAAAATAGTTTGGTCTGCGGCTTTATTTATAATAGTTATGTATGAAAATATTAATTGTGCCAAATATGACCCATGATGCGGTAAGGGGTTAACAGTTTACTTTGATTTTAAGTTTCTGTTTATTTAAGAAAAAAAAAATTTTTCTTGATATTTATGTTGGAGGTGGTAGTGGTAGGACATATCCGATCTGCTCCAAAATCAATAGGTGTCATCCCTGTTTCAGCCCCAATCAGGATCTGTCTCGACCGGATCGGTTCCATGCGTATTAATCGAGTTATCGTGCTAATAAGAAAATTTGCCGATGACGACGACAAAAACAAAATTTAGTAAAAACCATTTTTTCGTGATTTTCAGGCCAAATAACGATGAATGAACGCAAATAGTATAAGTGAGTGCGCTTATTCGCACGAGTTGCAGATACTATTTTTTTACTAATGCGGCGATAAGATGATGATCAATCTCCGGTATCACCACAGAATTGAAACTCATTGTTGTAAATTACTAATTTTAATTTTTTAATTTATCTGTCACTCAAACGTCACATTTTTTTGGGGTTCTGTATTGTCAATTTCCGTGCGCAATAGTATATTGTGCAACAAGTGGGGAAAGTTCAACTTTTCTCACGAGCGCAAACACACGAGTGAGAAAAGTACTTTCCCCACCTGTTGCACACTATACTTTTTCTACAACTGCACACATTTAAAGAATACAAGTAATGTAACTTAATATTTATTTTTATGGTTAGCAAAATAACATGAAATTATCCTACCTCTTAACAGTTAAATAATTTTTTAATTTTATTTTTGTATTTCTTCTCCATTCCATAAATTTTTCGTATGCCAATTCAAACTTTTTTCTTGAAATTACCGTCAACAAATCTAACGTTACTTTTGCGGCTCTTTTCAATATCTCTTGCGGAGTATTATCAAAATCGTCACTACTGTCAGTACCCATATTATTTATTATAAATAAGTATGTCTTATTAAAATAATATTTAATGGAAATTGCAATTTTTATCAAAGCACGAATGAAAACTACCTTAGGAATTTAAAAAACTCCTATAATCTGACAGTTATGACAAATATTTAAAGCTGAACAGCAGCCTACTAAGTTTTTGTCGATTTTTGTTGATTCTCCATATAAATGTATGTGGTGTGGGCAAAGTGCCTTGAGGAAAAATATTCCCGCACGGTATGAGCAATATATGGTTTTGAAATTAAGTAAGCTATGAGAAATTCGCTACTTTTCATAGCACTTGTAGAAAAAGTAAATTTTGCGTGAACAAAATTTACTTTTTGAACGGAACTAATTAAACGAAATATGTGAGATCTTTTATAAAAAATTATACAATATATTAGACATGTATGTTCCAAAATATAAAAAAGTGAACCGTAGATATCCTTTTTGGTACACCACAAATTTGATACAAAACATTAAAACTAAGGAATATTACTATAGAAAATTTCGTAAACTTAAATCTGAATATTATTACCACGAATTTTCTAGATTGCGAAGAATAATTAAAACTCAAGTTCATGAAGCTTATAGTAACTATTTAAGGTCTGACGAAAATAGTATTATTACTGATCCAAAAAAATTCTGGTCATATATACAAAGTAAAAGAGGCACTACTAGGATACCAGGTCAGGTATTTTATAATGATAAGGTTTTTGATACGCCCAACTCTATTGTTGCAGTCTTCGCCGATTAGAGAGTTGAAGTTGTGCCAAGTACGTAAACGTTAGGAGCCGAATTGACATCTACGCATGCGCATTTGTCTGGAAATAGCGTTTACGTGAAAAATAGGATTGCGTACGTACGTAACCTTGCGTTCTCTCACGGATACCTTAAAAATCTACGTACGTTAACCGAAGATTATACGAGTGACACCGATAAATGGCGAATGTCCCAATTTTGAATTTTGACTTAAAGTAAATTATTCATAGCTTCAAAAAGACTTTCTTTATTTTTTTTTGTTAGATTACATTCAGTTATAATGTAATATAATAATAATATAATATAATATATAATAATAGTTGAGAAATTCCTATAGAAGTAATAATAATAATAATCCTTTAATTTCTCTCTCTCTTTCCACTGGATTAAAATCACTTAGTTGTTAAAAAAGTTTTTTTATTGACAATAAAAAAAAGAGAGAGAAATTAAAATACAAACCACTATGAGCTTCCGAAATGAATAATCCTTTAATTTAGCTCTTGGCTAGTATTATTTTTACATTTAGGTTTACAAAAAAAAATAAATAGTTATATACTTATATTCACAACCTACATGTTCTTTTAAAGCTCATTAAATTATTGCAGTTTTTAATAAAATCAGGCAATTCATTGTATTGCTTTAATCCCTTATAAAACAGACTATATTCTGACTATATAACTATAGTGCTTACTCTGTCTAAATAAAAATTGTTTCTTGATCTTGTGGAATATTTATGTCTTTAACAAACCTACAATTATTTACAAGTTGAGGCACTATAGTTGATTAATCATTTTATATATAAATAACATGGTATTAAGGGTCACTCAAGAAGTTACTAAATATTCGTTTTTGTTTCATTTGATTTATATAATTTAGGAATTTAAGTGTGATTTAGAAGTTCTCAAAAGAATTTCTTTATTTTTCTGTTATTAGATTACATTCGGTTGAGAAATTCCTATAGAAGTTACTAAATATTCGCTTATTATGTTTCTAAAGGTTATTTCTCATATTTCAGTAAGATAATAAAAAACTTTCAAGTTAAAACATTGTTTATTATATAAATATTTATTTATTAATCACAATAACAATAACAAAACAATATTACAAAATATTTATCTCTAAAACTACAAAACAACGAATCTTTACATTTTTAGAAAATATACTCAATAAAATTACATTTACAAAGTGTAGAAATGTTCAACTAAATTTAGTTGATGGCGCTTTTTACATCTTGAAACTAGCAAACAAAATATTGGTAATAAAACAAACATTAAAGTTGTTTTTGCTTGATAAAAGATATGCTACTTTAATATTGCGATACTAACTTTACAAAAATCAATCTAGGTGCATTTACTAAAATTTAATCAGCATGATGGATTTTGAAAATATGTGTGTGCTGAACAGAACATTAAATATTGTTCCAGTTGTGTGGAGGCTCAATCGCCCATAAAGCTCTGCTCGATTCCCAATAGGATCATCGTTGAATATATGTAGCAAGATTACCTCATCCATTTCATCTTCTTCGAAATCTGAATCCCCAAGTTGTGCTGCATCAAGAATACCTTCCACCTTAAATGAAATAAATAGAGCCTAATTGAACATGTATAAAGACGTGCTTACCATAAAAATGTAACTTCTATTTTAGTAGAATTTCAAGAAATCCAATTCCAATATATATATTATTTTGTTTTTCATTTGTATAACTCATTAGTGGCTTTGTACTTCAAATACTCTTCTTAATGGATATAATAAAACCTCTTATTTTATTAAAAATTTTTTTAATTTTGACTTTTCGACTTTCTGCTCACATAAAACAACATAAAACCAAAATACAGACCAATTAATTAAAGGTTGACAGTTGACATCTATTTTACGTACGTACATGAACACTTCAACTCAAATTCCATACAACTTTATTACGTTATATTTCGTACGGTATTTTCTACGTAAAGGGTTACGTACTGTGTTTACTTCAACTCTCTATTATTTTCACAGTGTGTATGTTCAAGGTCAAGGTGATATTGTGAATATGGAAGTAACTAATGTTTCTAGTTGCCATATATCTCAATTTTCTGAGAAAGATATCTTAAACTCTATAGCCAAACTTCCAAATAAACTTACTTCCGGAAAAGATATGTTCCCCAGCTTCATCTTAAAGGATTGTAGCCATGCTTTTGTTCAGCCATTACTTAAGAAATATAATCTTATTCTTCAAAAGTCTGTATTCCCTGATACGTGCTAGAGTCTGCCCTGTGCTCAAAAGTGGAGATAAAGCCAATATTGAAAATTATCTGCCAATTTCGATATTGAACAATTTCGCGAAGGTATTGGAGGTGTCAGTGTATAATCAAATTTATGATCAAATAAAATGCTTGATATCGCCAAGCCAACACGGTTTCATGAGACAAAGATCTACTACCTCCAATTTAGTTGAGATTACTCAATATATAGCTGAAGCGATGGACAAAAAGCGCCAAGTAGATGTCATATACACTGACTTCTCCAAGGCTTTTGATAAGATAGACCACTCACTACTTATGACTAAGTTACAACAATTTGGCTTTAGTAATTCGCTTATAACTTTACTAAAATCTTATCTTTTTAATAGAGGCCAGTTTGTTTCTTATAATGGGTTTTCCTCTACAACTTATTCCCCAACGTCAGGTGTTCCACAAGGGTCCAACCTAGGTCCCTTATTATTTTTACTATTTATAAATAACCTTTCTATCGCGTTACAATCTAAAAATTTATTATTTGCTGATGATTTAAAAATATTTCTAGAAATTAGATCTCAGTTTGATTGTCATTTGCTCCAATTGGAATTAAATTTAAGTAAATGTAAAGTATGCACCTTTAGCCGTAAATCTTATCCCGTTTTATACAAATACCAAATCTATAATGTGGACTTAACTAGAGGTACTGAGGCATTACTTTTGATAATAAATTGGATTTTATAATACATATAAATAGTATCTGTTCTAAAGCCACTAAATCCCTTGGATTTATAATCAGGAACTGCAAATCATTTTCTAATGAGGATGCATTGAAAACGCTATTTTTCGCTCTAGTGAGATCAAAACTTGAATACGCTTCTGTTGTGTGGAGTCCGTATTACCTAAATCACATTAATTTGTTAGAGACCGTTCAGAGGAGGTTTGTGAAATTTTTAGCTAGTAGGATCGATCCCGAAAGGGGGGATCGAACAATCTATTTTGCTACATCGTTTTGGCATGGACTATCTGCAACTTAGAAGAACAAACAGTGGTCTGGCTTTCCTGTTTAAGTTGAATCATAATTTTATTGCCTCTCCAAACTTATTAAGTCAGCTCAATTTTCTTATTCCAAGATTTCACTCACGTCGTAATCTAACGTTTTACTCTGACAATGCAAGAACTAACATTCTTTCTCATTCTCCAGTATACATCATATGCTCAAATTTTAATCAAATTGCAAATGACTGCGACCTTCACTACAATTCATTAAAACAAATTGTTGATAAATCAAATCAGAATTTTTATTTAAATTTACAGTTAAGGTAATTTTTTTAATTAAGAGGGGCGTCGCGACAGGTATGCCAAACTACAAACACCAAAAATCCCCATCTTTATCTTTATCTTTTATCACTGTCTTTCTGCAATAATGAAGAGAGATAGATATCTTAAGACTTCAGTGAATCTCCTGTATGATAGGTGGCGCTGCTAGTATTAAAATATAATATATTATTTGGGATATCTAAGGAATTTGAGAGAATAAATTTTCTTTATTTTCACGATTAGTCTTGTCGCAGAGAGCGCTAATAATCCATTTGTCATGAGTTCGATACCTGCTTCAGCCACAACAGAAATTTTATTTTTTATTTTTAGGAAATTTCATTTTTTTTCTAGCATCAAAATAGAGTTTATATTTTATCAATTTAATTAATTTTCAATTATTTTCGGATAAATCCGTTTATTTTAATATGAATAGCGCTGCCACGCGACTAATCTCATTAAATACATCAGATAGGAATGGAGCTCGGAAAATAATATTTCTAACATAAAAAAAATATTTAAACATCAATGGATTCATACGAAAATTGAGAATTATATAAATGTATAATCTTTAAGGTGAAGCAAGAATTTTTTTAAAAAATGAATTAATAAATAATTGGCGGCCCCAAACGCAAAATGTTTTTATCAATATCTATTTGTTTAAACAATTGCAGAATACATGAGTTATCGACACAAAAAACTGCGTTCTATGAACAAAATGCAACATTGTAACCACAATAAATTATCTGCAAGTCCTTTTATAAAAAAAAATTGTTAATGTTGGAGCATTAATTTGTATATAACAATTGAACGGTTACAGATAAAAAATCGCTGCAAGTCTTAAACCATGGGTTATGATAAATTGTTCATGTTTCATCCCTTGAAATTTTTTTTGTCCGTGTCACCATTTTCGTTAAAAAGTCCAAAAAATAGGGTTGAAAAATTAAAATGCTCATCAACGACCGCTTTTAACAATGAAGACGGCTATTTATAAATTTTTTAATGTCACCATTGTATTCAGTGTGCTTTTTCCTATAAGAATAATATACAACAATAAACCTACTTTAAAATTTTACCCAAAAAACCAGTGACACGTATTTAGTATCCATACTAAACTTTATACTTTATTTATTTACCGCAGCATCAGAACAGTGTCGAAAATACCTACCTAGATATTTCTTTATTATCAATATACGATATGAATTTATATGAAAAGCGTTTTTATATTACATTCCAAAATATTTTAAATGGAAAATATAATATGTACATTTATTTTAAAAAAGTGAAAAACAGCTTTTTAGTAATTGATAATTTAGAGGTTGCGGGCATTACGGCAACATTGGTGTGTTTTTTCATTTCAGTTTTTAGTTTTTTGCTGTTTTGTCTTTGTTTTCGCTCTGTATGCTCTCTAATTCTGAAATAAAATAAGATAACACTACTAATTTTAATGATTAGACAAAGAGCGGAAGCAGTTCTTATTGTGTCTTCGAGCGGGGATTCTTTGAAAATGTTTGCAACTAATGTTTTGTGATTTTGGCGGTTTTTCCATCCGTTTTGTGACGTGATTTTACAATTTAGTTATTGTTATTAGCCATGATTTGGTTGGTCTCTGATTGAGCAGGTCACGCTAACTCATATTGCATTTTTGCTTTTATCTCCATTAGAGCTATATTATTACGGTACAAAAGTGGTGTGAAACGGACACAACAGTATTTTTAGGTTTTAGATTCTGATTGTTTACCCTCCTCGGTGAAAAAGACACCATTTTCATTTTTGTGAAAAAAGACACAATTTTTTTTTATTATTTTTTATATAGGGTAGGTTATTATCCAAAGATGCCTCGAAGTTCGCGTAAAACTAGAAAGAAGAACAAACGCACTACAGCAGCGCGATTGAATTGGGGAAATAGAGAAAATAGGGACATTTCCACAGAAATATTAGAAGAATCGTAAGTTTTCTAAAGTTATATTTTAGCCATATTTTTATAAGTTATTAAGCTTTTTATTTCAATTTTTTGATTATGTACATTTTCCTAGATTTAATGAAGAAAGTGTCCCAGAACAGAACACCGAAGAAGAGGGATTCCCAAATGATTGCAGCGAAATATTACCTACCACGACGCATCTGAAAAATCGCTAACCGAATTCGGACAAATCACGGTCTTTTTAGGGACTCACTACATAAATGGGATAAAATTCGGGACCCACTGTGTGACTGCGGAAGGGAAAACCAGACCATTCAGCATATTGTGGAGAACTGCGAGACCACGGCCTACCCTGGTGTAATGTCTGATTTCCTCACACTCCCACATACGGCGATTCAATGGATTGAAAATTTATCGATAGAGATATAAATGTGTTATTTCTTTTATGTTTCTACGTTTATGTTTGTGTATGTGTTTTATATATACACCTTTACATTTTTGTATTTTATAAATTCTGTTTTGTTTACTGTTTTTAAATCATGTGTTGCCATACGCTAAATAAATAAATAAATAAATAAATAAATTACAAGAATTGTAAGTTTTCATAAAGTTTTATTTTTTATAAGTTATTCCTATGAAGTACCCAAAAGTCTGTCAAAGTAATTTTCATATATATATATATATATAATTTTTTGATTATGTACATTTTCTTAGGTTTAATGAAGAAAGTGTCCCAGAAGAGAACATCCAAAAAGAGGGATTCCCACAAGAAAGAATTACAGAAAGAAAGAAGCCGACAATCAAGAGGAGAGTTTTCTGCAAGGGGATATTTTAGAAGAGGTCATCCAACTCAATGACTTTCCACGAGAAGGAAATACAGAAGATATTGAAGAGGATTTCACACAAGAAAATTTAGAAGTGGATTTCCTGAGCCAAACGCAAAAAATCACATATACAAATAAATAACTAAAAGGTAATAAATACATTATTTCAAAAATTTTCTGGACCCCCCGGAAGGAACACCCCCCCCCTTCCAAATCACGGCTCTGAATCCGGGCCTGGATACAGGTGTTGAAGATAAAATGTATTTTTCGTTTTTTTGCAATAATTTCTTAAAAATATAACAATACCAAATTTCAAGTCAATATATTAAATAATAAAGAAATTATTGCAAAAAAACGAAAAATACATTTTATCTTCAACACCCTGTATCTTAGTAGTAGATAACATTTGACCCAGAGTTATTTAGTAAAATATTAATATTTCGAGGTCCTATGATTATGATTATGACCTATGATTAAAATATTGACCATTCCTTATGATACACCCTGTATAATTTAATATTTCATTAATTTTCTAGCATAAACAAACATGAGCTAGAATATGAGAGAGTACCGAAACCTGAGAACCCGATAACAGGTATGAGAATTGTAGAACTTGGGTATGTACTGGATTGGGCTACTAATCTATAATAGGATCATTCCAAAATATGTACTCTCGGAAAACTAAGTGTTAAAGAAGAACGCCGAAAGGGCAAGGGGTTGACTAGTACAATAGTATACAATCTTTTGATCTCGCGACATTTAATCCAACCGGTCCTACTCAAGACCTATCGACAAAAAATCTTGAACCAAGTCTCAAGATCTGCCAACTAAATATATCTTTTATGTATTTTATGACATATGCAGTGATACGATAAATAAATAAATAAGTGCTAGTACTTGCATTTATTAATCATAAATTTATTTCAGATTCTTAGTTCTAATATACTTGCATGTATTAATCGTAAACTCATTTCTTTATTGTAAATCATTAAATATTATAAAATCATTTTTGTAAGAAAATAAATTGAACAATTAATAATTATTTCTTTATTTAAAAGTACCTAATTACAGTTATTTACTAAAACAAAAACAAAACAATACACTATGAAAAAACTGCATTGCTTTTTAGCAATGGGCAAAAGACATAATAGCAAATAAAATGTGTAACAAACCTACATCAAGAGTCCCATGGACGGGTTAATATGTGAGACATACTGTAAATATTAATTTCTGCAAATGTCTGTGATTCCCAACTATGCAGACACTATTTTGAATGCACGAATAAAAATCACAAAAAACTGTTATAGTTGAATTGCACATTCTCCATATCACTAATTTTTAACATTGACGACTTCCTTCGAATATGCATAAAAATTGAAGATTTTTTGAACAGCCTCTCGAGAATGGAATTTTTGTTCGTGGAAATATTTTTACCCGTTATAGCTTACACCTTGGAATAGGACATCTCCATTTTTCAACAAATTTTAAAGAATAATAAATTAATCATTTAGTGGAAGGTGTGCTTTTGACAATTTGTGATCACCAATTTTAAAGTGAAACATGTCCTACATGAGGTATACGGCATTAATTGAAATACTTTAAACTGAAGAACTGGTTTTAGTTAATACTAATTTACTCATTAAAAAAAATTGCAAAACACACGAATAAATTAGCCAACATACCCTAAAATGTCAGTTCTAAACATCTAAACTTTCTTTCTTCGTAACTTCGTATTCGTAAAACTGGTTGCATACATCGTTCAAAATAAAACCAAAAAGCGCCACTGTCTCAAAGTGTCAGGCGGAAAACGCCTGAACTATGGAAAGAGAAAATCTTACTGGGATATAGGCAACTTACATAAATTTTTTTTTTCTGGAGAGTTAATCTCAAAAATTATAAAGTTTTGCGAATTGGTATTCTCGGAAATTAATTCTGTATCCTTCATTTAGGACATCTCCTTTTCACGTTAAAATTGGTGATCACAAATTGTCAAAACTGTCAAAAACACACCTCCACTAAATGGCTGATATCTTTTTTATTAATCCTTAAAATTGACTCAAAAAAGGAGATGTCCTATTCCAAGGTATAAGCTATACCGGGTATAAATATTTCCACAAACAAAAATTCCGTTCTCGAGATTAACTCTCCAAAAATCGTCAAATTTTTATGCATGTTCAGTATTGCCACAGTAGATACAGTAGTTCCACTTAGCGTCGGCACCTTTGATATTGGTGTCCAGCAGTTTCATTTTTTATATTCGCACTGGTATTGACACTATTGACAGTAATGACATTTCTCCCCGCCACGATCCCTAAGAATGCTCATATATACACTGCTCGATATATCAATTATTGATATAAACTGCTCGCTAAAATTCAGTCTATGCAAATAAGGTTGGAAACATGGAAGAGTAGTAAAAATTAATTAAGCAGTTTTCAATGAGGTAAAATTCATTTAATCGGATGCACCCGAGATAAAAAAAAATGTTTGGTGATTCTTACGTATTTTTGTCTCCTGAACACGAATTTGAAGTCAAAAAGCGGAGGTCTCGAATGCTTTTTGAGATATAGGCCCGAAAAGTATGAGTATGAAAACTTGTTTCTAATCTCACGATTATCTTTATTGCCACACTTATATTAACTTCATATGTACGTTTATTAGTACAAATTTGAACCATTTCTAAAATGAGTTTTATGATTATGGGTCGATGTTATTCAAACGTGGTTTAAAGGAGTTTTTGGGAATGGAGTTTCTGCCAAAATTCAATATGGCAAATACAAAATTGTGGTTGAGTTGTGTGCTTATATAGTTTGATTCTGTGTAAAAAAGTTAATACAGACATTCTATATTCATTGGTAAAAGAAATTCAAGAGATTATTACGAAAATATTTATTTTTCCCATTTCAGTTGACATTTCACATTCCTAATATATGAGAAAGAAATTTATTGCATACAAAGAACATAGTCAATACAATTTTTTTTTAAGAAAACAAGAACCAAGAATGCATGACACCTAATAAAAACATAGATAGATAGATATTTATTAATATAAAATTACAAGAATTTTACACTCGTCACAAAACATTACAATTATTACAAGCTTAAAACTATAATTTACAATAACAATAACAGACAGACACCCACACAGCAAAGGATATTCCCAGAATATCCTCACAAGATACACAAGATGTTCTTTTTGCAGAATATTCCTAAGCAAATATTCTGAGAACGATCATAGAATGTATTGGATATATTAAAATATTTAGCACATCTATAAAAAATATCTTCAGTTAGTAAAGAAGTTCAATATTGTTTCAGAAATTACTCACCTTGCATCATCTTTGGGAAACCTAAAAAAACTTAACTGGGGATTTTCCCTGGAATTGCTTCGACATACTACACAAATGGTAACTGGTTTTTTAAGCACAACATCACCAACAACTGTAGACATTTCGCTTTTACTATTTCGCCCAAAACAAACAGAAAACACCACCAAATAATACAAACAAAAACGAATGAAATAATAAATTGAGCAACACAATTAAAAATGTTTTCATATTGCAATGTTGCCAATGTGAATTGTTAAATTATCATAATTCGAGATGCTATTGTAGAATTGTCACAAAAATGATAACTTTTCAATGAAATAAGTGGAACATACATAGGGATTGACGCATCATTGATAAAATATCCTAAAACCAGAATTTGATGAAATAAGAGACTACTTTATGAAATGTTTATAACACTTTTAATATATTACACAGTAGATTGGATGAAACTTTTTAAATCCCGCAACTATGGAAGAGTGCCGGTCGTTCTTAAACTCGTCGTTTGCGCATTAGCCAGGAGTCGCAACTCCTGGCTAATGCGCGTTGAAAACTTACAACCAGAAATTGGCCGAAGTGGAATTACTGTATCTACTGTGGTATTGCCAACTGAAAACGAGGTCGGCAGTGGCAAGGCCCCTCTTAATGGTTAAATATAAAAGAATTGCTTTATTTGTATTATTTTCGAATTATGTAGATAACCGTTAAGTTATGTATTCAGTTATAACTTTTTTTTTGTCTATTTTGAATTACAGTTTCTATTAATATGTTCTGTAAATGGATTTTCTGTTGGACAATAAATGATTATAGACGTGTTTTTTCTTATATTTTATAATTTTTTAGTAATGTACGTATGTAAGAATTGTACTTGATTTTTTTATATTTAAACAAAATAAGAGCAAAATAAAAGAATGCAGATTTAGGTATAGTTTACATCAACTTTGACGTGTTACAATATTTTTATGTCACATGTGGTTTGTTCACTTAGCAACCAAAATACATTGTCATACAAGGCTTTCATGTCAGTTCAATGTCAGTGATATTTTCAGTCGCATTACAAAAAACTGTTTTAAAAATGGACATTGAAGGAAGACTTCCAGGAGATGGCCTATAGTTATTTCACTCGTAGACAAAATATTGTTCCTAACACGTGCGAAAAGTAGTTTTCTCGCATGGCGAAAGCTTATTTGAACTCCGCTTCGCGTCGCTCGTCTAACAGCTTTCGCTATGCGGGAAAACAACTTTGCGCCGACTTGGTGCACTGATTAGGAAAACTACTATTTTTTTTTACTTTTTTTTTTACGATTACATTATTCTATGATATAGTAGACAGGGGAAAAATGAAAAGCATAATAAAACTTAAAATATAAAACTTTTTGACACCACCCCCAGGTATCATATTCTCAAAAAACTAACAGAATTCAGAATATCTGGAAATATTTTGTTTTTTTTGCAAAACTTCCTTTCTAACAGATCTTTTAGAGTTGCTGCAAATGGACAAATTTCTGACCAACAGATTTCAGAAAACAGAGTACCTCAGTGTTCGGTCCTAAGCACCTCTTTATTCCTCTTTACTATTAACAACATAGGTTCGTTAGTTCGTCCCCCTGTAAAATATGCAATCTACACAGACGATCTCATTATTTTCTGCCAAAGAAAAGTGACAACTAGTACATGCTCTCTCCTTAAAAAAGCCTTAGACAACATCTACCACTGCTCTAAAGTTATACAATTTAGCAGAAGAAGAATTCACCTGTCTCCGAATTTAAGTTTAAACGGAGTCCCATTACAATTAGTTAACCAACAAAAATTACTAGGGGTTACCTTTAACAATAAGCTGACTTGGAGGCTTCAAATTGAAAACACAAGATCAAATTGTTCAAAAAGACTTAACATTATAAAATCTCTAGCTAACTATCAATGGGGAGCTAAAGAAGAAGTCCTTCTCAGAATATACAGAGCCATCATAAGACCCAAACTAGCCAGCAAATCCAACTTAAAGTCACTTGACGTCATCCAAAACAGTGCTCTACGATTCTGTCTAGTGGCCTATAGGTCGAGTCCCTCTGAGAGTCTTTACATAGAATCATCTGAACCACCTCTCTTTATAAGACGTGAACGTCATCTTCTCTTATACTTCGCTAAAATTTCTGCTAACCCAACCAATCCTGTTTTCACTCTCATCCACTCCTCACAACCACCTGCTAACATCAGACCGAGAACAATACTTTCTACCGCTCAATCAATGTTGCCCTTATTAGGTAACATTGATCTGTCACTCACAAATCCTATCACAATCTACAATCTCCCACCTTGGACAAAAAAACTGCCCAACTTCAACACCAGTCTCTTTAATGGCAACAAAAACGATACGCCCAGTAGTCTTCTTCTAAGGCTAGCTTTCTCTGATTAGAAGGGATACGAAAGAAGAGAGTGACATTTTGACTAGAATCAGTCAAATAAAAGCTTTGCAACACACAATGCAAATTGTGTATGCAATTTTTTAGGAATTTTTTGCTTTAAAAATTGTCAATACTCTCTTCTAATCATAGATGGTAGCACATCTAAAAATTTTTTCTTATAGCGATAGCTATTGACTTGTACGAGTTTGGAATTTTATTTATTGGATTCGAAAAGCCTAACTGACGAAGCCGAAAGGCAGAAAACGGTCTTAGGATGTCGAATACAAAAATTAAAATTCTTTCCCATTTATAATAAGTTTTATTATCTTTTATATTAGCAATGTATAATGTTTGTTTTTTCTTGTTTTTTTTATTTAGTTGTCAATTTTCTTTAAAATATTTAATAAAGATTTTTTATTAAGAAAACAAGTTCTTTATTACACCACTTGTTAAAAGCCCTTTCAACGAACAATTTTTGCAACATTGCATCTGTTATCCTTTTCTTAGTGTACTACTAGCGCTACCTGCACGTTACAAATTTATTCAGTTTTCTCAGTGTACCTAGAATAGGCAGCGACGTCAACCGTCATCGAAAATATGACCCCACTAAATCAAAGATATCGACACAAGCCTTCCCTTCTGTGTAGTTAATTATTCTGGGAATCAGTTAAATAAAAGCTTTGCAACACACAATATAAATTGTGTATGCAACCCCAATACATCGGGAATTTTTTTCTTTAAAAATTGTCATAACTCTCTTCTAATCATAGATGATAGCACATCTAAAAATGTTATCTTATTGCAGATATAGCTATTGACTTGTACCAGTTTGGAATTTTATTTGTTGGATTCGAAAAGCCTAACTGACGAAGCCGAAAGGCAGAAACCGGTCTTCGGATGTCGAATCTGATAAATTAAATTCCTTACTCGTAAGCTAATTTAGGTTCAATGTTATCTATTCCTGGTGTCTTATTTAATTTTAAAATTATATTTTACTTCTTGCTCACTAACATGGGCTAGATAGAGTTTACATCATTCAATAATCTTTATTCAATAAATACAAGGAACGATAAACGATAAGTGCTGCTGCATCTATTAACTATTTCCCACAGGTTTTTTATAAGTTTGTTTTTTTGTATTTTTTTTTATATTTTTGAGTTTGTAAGTACTTATGTGTAATTATTTAAATAAAATTCTAATGCATATTTTATTTATTTTACCATATCAACCCTACTAGTTTATAATAATACATTAAAAAATCCTTTATTGTAGTGTACCTCTATTGGTAGACATAAATTTATCACAGCACAGGATACTGTCACAAGTTTATCTAATATCGGATCATCTCCACAAGCAAGCAAAGTAAAAGGCATAACATCATTTAATATTCTAAATTTTTGGTGAATAGAACCTATTATTCTTACTACACAAGTCGTAGGCATAGTCTTAAAATATTTTTTACGGAAAGTTTACTGATATTAACAAAGAACTTTGATGACAAATATGTTTAACATATATGTAAGACTATAATAAAAATATGTAACATGAAACGGTTTTCTGAAATAACTTTTTAATCGTTTAAAATCCTCGACAAAACACAACTGTCACATACAAACAATAACATAAAAGACATTTTTCTACGATCGTGCAAAAAGTAGTAACTTTTTGCACTCTCAACTGTGTTAAAAGTTTTACTTTGTTGCACTAGTGCAAAAAGTAACTTACTTTGTTGCACTAGTGCAACAAAGTGCTTTGGTACTCTGTAATTAGGAGTTCGATCTGAAGAAAACATTTTTTCCTTGTAATTTGAGTATACTTATAAACGTGGTAACTGTAGGTACTTAGATACCATTAAATATTATTCAAAACATTATTGTTTGATATTAAAAAGAAACATTTTTTACTGTAGTTTTGATTAATCCAAATCTTGTTACTAACGAAAGCATATTCATAGTTAGCTATGGATGGCGTCTGACAGAGGCAGTTTACGTAATTTATCTCAAGTTGTCAATTTAAAATTTTAATATTTTGTTAGCTGTTATATCTGATTCGAATAGTGAATTATATTTGTACTCCTCCAGATTTAATTCAAACAGCAAATGAAGCCAAAAAATCAAAAGAAAATTATGAAATTTGTTATAAACGCTTTACAGACTGGTGTGACACAAAGCGTGTTAAGAACATTAGTGAGAACGTCCTCCTAGCGTATTTGAAAGAAAAATCGGAGCTACTAAAGCAATTCGTCTTGAGCTGCAAACTTCATGCATCGTGCAACAAATATACACTTTTTGCACTAGTTACACAAATAACTATTTTCTACGATCGTGCAAAAAGTTACTACTTTTTGCACTCTCAACTGAAGAAAACATTTTTTCCTTGTGATTTGAGTATAAACGTGGTAACTGTAGGTACTTAGGTATAGTAGAACCCACCGCTTTATGAGAAAGAAAAAACGCTATAAAAACAGCAAAGGATACTGCCAATAGAAGAAATGCTAATTGATCTGGACATTTTTGAGTACTTTAATGTCGAAACCACCGTACACTATCCATATACATAAAAATAAAATGATATTTTGGCTATTAGGACCACTGTGCAAAGATTCCATAACCAACTTAGCTGGAGATCGTTAGGGGTAATTTGCGTAAAATTTCTATATTGATTAACTTTCTTTAATATGAATTTACATTTTAATTTCTATAAAGCGGCGTTCAGACTTTACAAGTTACTTGAATTCAAGTAACTTGAAAGGAGTAACCTGAATTCAAGTGAACGTTCATACTATTTCAATATTTGATTCAAGTCATTTCAAGTTGACATTTTTATTTAAATGATTCCTGTTTCAAGTTACAAAAATTGCGTCAAATGATGTGATTCCTGCTTGAATAAAAGTTGTAAATCAGCTAATTGTGGATGGATTCCTAAAAATCAGAGAAAAAATTCTACTCTTTATTTTACAAAAAAATACCTCAAACCAAATAGACGCTGACGCTAGTGTGAACCATCCACGGAGGGTTCTAATTGTGAGGTTATTTTGTATAAAAATTTCAACTTTAAATTTTTTCTCTGATTTTTAGTAATCCATCCACAATTAGTTTATTTACAACAGGAATTAGATCATTCGACGCCATTTTTCTAACTTGAAAAAGGAATCAAGTAAAAATGTCAACTTGAAATGACACTTCTAAACATTTGTACATATCGTTTGGGCATCTTTACGTATATATTATAAAACTTTTTATTGATGAAATGACATCAAAAAGGGGCCACGAAGTATTGCTCCTTCCGCCCTATTTTTGTGTATTTAACCCCACAGAATTAATTTGAGGACAAATTAAAAAAGAATAAGGCGTTATAACGTGTTTCCCAAATTTGACGGGTTGATAGCAAATTTGGTAAAAGAAGAAATTAACAAAAGTTCAGCTGATGATTGGCAGACAAAAATCAAACATGTTATCAAAGAAGAAAATTCTTATATAACGAGTCCGACCAAATTTATTATCATTATTGATGACAGTGAATCCAATGGGGAGGTTTGAGATAGGGTAGGTAAGTAAAAGGTGAATCTCACAAGAGATCAGAAAATGAACCTATGGGCGAGGTGGAGTGGTCAACCTCTATTGAAATCTAATATGCGTTATAGAAATTAAAATGTAAATTCATATTAAAGAAAGTTAATCAATATAGAAATTTTACGCAAATTACCCCTAACGATCTCCAGTAAGTTGGTTATTGAATCTTTGCACAGTGGTCCTAATAGCCAAAATATCATTTTATTTTTATGTATATGGACAGTGTACGGCGTTTTCGACATTAAAGAACTCAAAAATGTCCAGATCAATTAGCATTTCTTCTATTGGCGGTATCCTTTGCTGTTTTTATAGCGTTTTTTCTTTCTCAGAAAGCGGTGGGTTCTATTATACCATTAAATATCATTCAAAACATTATTGTTTAAATTAAAACATTTTTTACTGTAGTTTTGATTAATCCAAATCTTGTTACTATAGTAACAAGATTTGGATTAATACAACGAAAGTATATTCATAGTTAACTATGGATGGCGTCTGACAGTGGTAGTTTACGTAATTCATTTCAAGTTGTCAATTTAAAATGTTAATATTTTGTTGTAGGTTGTTAAAAATGCCTGATTCGAATAGTGAAGAAGAATATTTTTGTACTCCTCCAGATTGGATTCAAACAGAAAATGAAGCCACAGCAGATTTATTACCAGAAAAATCCAAAAAAAATTATGAAATTTGTTATAAACGCTTTATAGGCTGGTGTAACACAAAGCGTGTTAAGTACATTAGTGAAAACGTCCTCCTAGCGTATTTGAAAGAAAAATCGGAGATTCTAAAGCCATCGACCTTATGGTCAGAATATTCAATGATGAAGGCAGTTTATGTAAAAAGTATGATTGTAATATTTCTTGTATTCTAAAATACTATTCAATAAAATTTCAAATAAAAACAGATTTAATTCAATCGTAGAAAAAATGGTGTGAGGTGAAATTTTTTGACCAATAAAAATTCCAAAAAAGGTTGTTGGGAGTAAATAAACTGCACAAAAGAGGTGTGAAAATAAAATAAAATAAATTAAGATCACACAATCTCCCAAATCGACTGGCCACCTCTTTTGTGCAGTTTATTTACTCCCAACAACCTTTTTTGGAATTTTTATTGGTCAAAAAATTTCACCTTAGTTTATAGTATAGTTTTCTACAATTAGCAAATTCTGATTTTGTTATTTTAGTGAAGATGGCGTTGCACTCACCTCCTCTTTTTCGACTTAACCGTTTGCACCAAGAGTTGGTGGGTTCAAAGCGATCTTCAGAATTTCTTTAGAGAAATTCGAGCTAGTCTACTTCCTACTGACGAGGCAAAATAATGCCGAAACCGGTATAGGAATGACGGGCTCCTTTAATAACAAAATCATAGGTTTTGGATATGTCTCGATTATTCGGGTTCCAAAACGGCGTCTGCATTCACGTAATTCAATACCTGTTGGGGCATATTGCCCAAGGAGTAGTTGTTGTGGTGCAGACGTCGGTTGCATGTACTGACATTTGAGGATGCCAGTCGATTTGGGAGATTGTGTGATCTTAATTTATTTTATTTTATATTCACACCTCTTTTGTGCAAAAAGCATATTTGTTTCACTCAGCATGATTGCAGCACTCGACTTCGTCTCGAGTTGCAAACTTCATGCATCATGCAACAAATATACACTTTTTGCACTAGCTACACAAATAACTATTATGTGCCCACAGGCGGCCATCTTGTTTTTCATCTGACAGCATCTCGGATACTCTAATTCCCCCAAATGGTGCGAAAAGATAAAACTGTTATACGGAGGCTTCGAATTGGACACTCTCATTTGACCCACGAACATCTAATGGCTTCAACACCCCCTCCTGTATGTGAACATTGTAATTCACGACTTACTGTCAAAAACATCCTAGTTGAATGTTACTACTATGGGAATGCACGCCGCAGACACAATTTAACCGGAATTCTTAAGGACATTCTTGGATCCCCAAATCTTTTCAGTGGTGTAATAAACTTTATAAAAGACTGTAAGCTTTACAATTTGATCTAATTTATTGTTTTGTATTTTTGTTCGGGTATCAATGACTGTGCTGTCAAGACACGTTAATTATAATAAAAAAAAAACTTTTAATATTAAATATTAGAGAGTTGAAGTAAACACAGTACGTAACCCTTTACGTAGAAAATACCGTACGAAATATAACGTAATAAAGTTGTATGAAATTTGAGTTGAAGTGTTCATGTACGTACGTAAAATAGATGTCAACTGTCAACCTTTAATTAATTGGTCTGTATTTTGCTTTTATGTTGTTTTCTGTGAGCAGAAAGTCGAAAAGTCAAAATTAAAAAAATTTTTAATAAAATAAGAGGTTTTATTATATCCATTAAGAAGAGTATTTGAAGTACAAAGCCACTAATGAGTTATAGAAATGAAAAACAAAATAATATATATATTGGAATTGGATTTCTTGAAATTCTACTAAAATAGAAGTTACATTTTTATGGTAAGCACGTCTTTATACATGTTCAATTAGGCTCTATTTATTTCATTTAAGGTGGAAGGTATTCTTGATGCAGCACAACTTGGGGATTCAGATTTCGAAGAAGATGAAATGGATGAGGTAATCTTGCTACATATATTCAACAATGATCCTGTTGGGAATCGAGCAGAGCTTTATGGGCGATTGAGCCTCCACACAACTGGAACAATATTTGGGAAATGCACCTAGATTGATTTTTGTAAAGTTAGTATCGCAATATTAAAGTAGCATATCTTTTATCAAGCAAAAACAACTTTAATGTTTGTTTTATTACCAATATTTTGTTTGCATTGTTTGCTAGTTTCAAGATGTAAAAAGCGCCGTCAACTAAATTTAGTTGAACATTTCTACACTTTGTAAATGTAATTTTATTGAGTATATTTTCTAAAAATGTAAAGATTCGTTGTTTTGTAGTTTTAGAGATAAATATTCTGTAATATTGTTTTGTTATTGTTATTGTGATTAATAAATAAATATTTATATAATAAAAAATGTTTTAACTTGAAAGTTTTTTATTATCTTACTGAAATATGAGAAATAACCTTTAGAAACATAATAAGCGAATATTTAGTAACTTCTATAGGAATTTCTCAACCGAATGTAATCTAATAACAGAAGAATAAAGAAATTCTTTTGAGAACTTCTAAATCACACTTAAATTCCTAAATTATATAAATCAAATGAAACAAAAACGAATATTTAGTAACTTCTTGAGTGACCCTTAATACCATGTTATTTATATATAAAATGATTAATCAACTATAGTGCCTCAACTTGTAAATAATTGTAGGTTTGTTAAAGACATAAATATTCCACAAGATCAAGAAACAATTTTTATTTAGACAGAGTAAGCACTATAGTTATATAGTCAGAATATAGTCTGTTTTATAAGGGATTAAAGCAATACAATGAATTGCCTGATTTTATTAAAAACTGCAATAATTTAATGAGCTTTAAAAGAACATGGGTTGTGAATATAAGTATATAACTATTTATTTTTTTTGTAAACCTAAATGTAAAAATAATACCAGCCAAGAGCTAAATTAAAGGATTATTCATTTCGGAAGCTCATAGTGGTTTGTATTTTAATTTCTCTCTCTCTTTCCACTGGATTAAAACCACTTAGTTGTAAAAAAGTTTTTTTATTGACGTTTCGGCTTTGTTAACAACTAACTTAACTTTTTTAACAACTAAGTGGTTTTAATCCAGTGCAAAGAGAGAGAGAAATTAAAGGATTATTATTATTATTACTTCTATAGGAATTTCTCAACTATTATTATATATTATATTATATTATTATTATATTATATTATCACTGAATGTAATCTAACAAAAAAAAAATAAAGAAAGTCTTTTTGAGGATATGAATAAATTACTTTAAGTCAAAATTCAAAATTGGGACATTCGCCATTTATCGGTGTCACTCGTATAATCTTCGGTTAACGTACGTAGATTTTTAAGGTATCCGTGAGAGAACGCAAGGTTACGTACGTACGCAATCCTATTTTTCACGTAAACGCTATTTCCAGACAAATGCGCATGCGTAGATGTCAATTCGGCTCCTAACGTTTACGTACTTGGCACAACTTCAACTCTCTATTTAAAATTGCTGTTCCGTTAAAGAAAAATATCGACGACGTATTGAAGAACCAGAACGAATGACGCAAAAGATGTGCAGTTTGAAATAAAAATTAATCAGTCCAAGTATTTGTATTAAATGTCATGATAAGTAAATAATTAATTTAATTTATACGTTACTTTATGTACTGGTTTCGTTAGTTTTTTGTAAGGTAAAAATTGTAGCGACAGGCACCTGTTCCCAAGGGCGCCGTTACTTATGGACAAGGGGGCCGGATGCCCCTCCCCCTGGATTTTAGATTTATTAGTCGAGAAGCCGCGTGAGAAGAAATAAACTTAAATTTGCTGGAGTCTAGACAATGAGATTTTTAAATAAAAATTTTCATTGCCTACTTCTGGGCATGATTTGTAGCGTTTTTAACATTAATTACTTTGATGTTAGTTTACGCAGCAAAGATTTAAAAATCCCGGGGGAGTCCATCGTTGTCGATGATGGTGTTGTGTGGTTTTTCTGGGTTTTCCCACAACTGTAAAGCAAATGCGCCATCAAGCAATTAGTAAGTCGCCCCAGAGCGCCACGGCAAATAATAATAATAATAGCCGTCCCTCCCCTGCACAAGCTGCAGAGCTTCTGGGGTTCACTCGTAAGGGAGTGAATTGCAGGGCGTATATTATTATTATTATTATCAAATAACATCTCGTCGGCCGTCGAGACCATGTGACTTGCAACAATTTAATGCAATACTTTAATTTGAAAAAATGTGCTCCTCCCTGATATTTCTTGTAACGCCGCCCATGCCTGTTTCCATTTCAAAAAATTATTACTTGTACACTTTATCTTTTTACTTTCTCATTTTATGGTATAAAAAATTCACCACCTAACTCACCATAACCACCTACACCTTTGATTGAGAACAAAGGCTCTAAATTTCAATAATTTTACTAGCAACATGTCAGATGTAAAAACGCAAACTGGTATTCTAAATTTATTCTCGGATTATAATAATTATTTGAAGGTTAGGAAGATTCACTTTTTTTTTAAATCTTCAATGCCACGGCAACATTTACGTTTTATAAAGAATGGAAACAACACACCTGGACAAATTATAGTTATTTATGTACCAATGGTATAAATAGATGTTCGTGCCCTGAGAGCGACGATTTTACAAACCCAGGGCGAAAACACAAAATTGATTTATTTTTAATATTAACGATATATTTAGTTTTCGAATATATTACATATTTTTTAACTCTATTATATTCTACAATGTAAAAAAAAGTATTCACATATTATTAAAATATTATTTTAGCAGTTCTATAACATGTATTATCGATAGCGTTTTATCGGATTTCAAAAATTAATATTGTTATAGTATTTGCAATTAGCCTAGTCCAAAGAGTGCCCTGTATAAACCAAATTTTATCGTTTTTTTGATCAAGTGAATTAGAGTAAACAAAAAATAGTCCAAAAAAGGTACGTCGTAACTTAATTGTACATCTTAATTAATGTCACTTAATTTGGTATTGTCAAAGTGACAGAGCAAAATTAATTCATTTCATTCGCAGCTTAAGCAAATCAAAATTGACCCAGCATATCTTAAATCATTCAATGTCGAAATCGAATTGTCAAAATTTTTTATTAGAAATTATTCTACTGTCAACAAATGATTTTATATTCCAATAATAAGTTGAAACACTATCGTCGATCTCTAAACCAAAACACAATTTTTTTAACACACTCTACACGCGTTTCACCAACTATGTTGGTATCATCATGAGTTGATGATAGACTGGAGTGTGTTAAAAAAAATTGTGTTTTGGTTTAGTGGTCGACGATAGTGTTTCAAATTAGTTGATAAACCAAAGGTTCCATTTTCCCAATTTAATTCCAATAATAGTTATTTATGTGCCAAGGACGAAAAACTGTCTATTATAGTCGAGTCTGTAAATTGATAGCAGGCGAGACAATAGACAGTTTTTCGCCGAGGCGCATATTACTTTTTTTCGTCGACCTCTACAAAAACGTACTAATTTTTTAAGGCAAGCATTTTTCGTCCGCTGTGGTCACTAGGATACGGCACGGTGCGAGTCATTTGAGGACGAAAAGTACTTGCCTCCAAAAATAGTTGACTTTTCATTCGGAAATTAGTACGTAAAATGTAATTTTTCGTAGAGGTCGACGAAAAAATATTGTATGATAACTACTATTGTCGGTTTATCTGAATTAGTTTTGCGCTACACTCCGCGGAGAGATAGATGGCAGATGATAATAAGGGGACGATGATGAACTTTACACAAAAATGCACAGTTCTTCTAAAAATTTAACAGTTTTGCGTCAATGAAGTAGCACTTTATTTTACTGTAAAATAAAGTAATTGTCAACGTCACTGACAAGTTGCAAGACAACTTATTTGACATGTTTAAAAAATAAACATCACAAACAGCTAAAATCGTATCAAATTTTTATTTTTTCAATTTATTATTATTACTTTCCCGGCCCTCGCCAAAGGGAAAGTATTGTGAACGCGCTAAAAAAAAATTGAGATAACGACGGATATATCCATTTTGAGGTCCCCTGAGACGATTAAAACGATTTCCAGATGGAAGTCTGTCCGTCTGTCTGTCTGTCTGTATTCTTCCACGATAGCGTCCGCACGCTTAATCCGATTGAGCTGAAATTTGGTATATGGGTTTCGGGTGACCGGGGATTGAACCCATTAGTTTTTGGTTGAAATCGCCCCACCAGGGGGCGCAGGAGCTCTATATACATCGCGAAAAAATATAAGACTTAAATGTGCTACCATCTATGGTAAGAAGAGAGTATTGACATTAAATTTTGACTGAATCTAGTCAAGATGTCACTCTCTTCTTTTTTATCCCTTTCAGAGATTAATACAAAGTGAGTAAACCAGTAAGGAATTTTAATTTATTAGATTCGACATCCTAAGACCGGTTTCTGTCTTTCGACTTCATCAGTTAGGCTTTTCGAATCCAATAAATAAAAATTCCAAACTCGTACCAGTCAATAGCTATATCCGCTATAAGATAACATTTTTAGATGTGCTACCATCTATAGTAAGAAGAGAGTATTGACATTAAATTTTGACTGAATCTAGTCAAGATGTCACTCTCTTCTTTTTTATCCCTTTCAGAGATTAATACAAAGTGAGTAAACCAGTAAGGAATTTTAATTTATTAGATTAGACATCCTAAGATCGGTTTCTGTCTTTCGACTTCATCAGTTAGGCTTTTCGAATCCAATAAATAAAAATTCCAAACTCGTACAAGTCAATAGCTATATCCGCTATAAGATAACATTTTTAGATGTGCTACCATCTATGGTAAGAAGAGAGTATTGACATTAAATTTTGACTGAATCTAGTCAAGATGTCACTCTCTTCTTTTTTATCCCTTTCAGAGATTAATACAAAGTGAGTAAACCAGTAAGGAATTTTAATTTATTAGATTCGACATCCTAAGACCGGTTTCTGTCTTTCGACTTCATCAGTTAGGCTTTTCGAATCCAATAAATAAAAATTCCAAACTCGTACAAGTCAATAGCTATATCCGCTATAAGATAACATTTTTAGATGTGCTACCATCTATGGTAAGAAGAGAGTATTGACATTAAATTTTGACTGAATCTAGTCAAGATGTCACTCTCTTCTTTTTTATCCCTTTCAGAGATTAATACAAAGTGAGTAAACCAGTAAGGAATTTTAATTTATTAGATTCGACATCCTAAGACCGGTTTCTGTCTTTCGACTTCATCAGTTAGGCTTTTCGAATCCAATAAATAAAAATTCCAAACTCGTACAAGTCAATAGCTATATCCGCTATAAGATAACATTTTTAGATGTGCTACCATCTATGGTAAGAAGAGAGTATTGACATTAAATTTTGACTGAATCTAGTCAAGATGTCACTCTCTTCTTTTTTATCCCTTTCAGAGATTAATACAAAGTGAGTAAACCAGTAAGGAATTTTAATTTATTAGATTAGACATCCTAAGATCGGTTTCTGTCTTTCGACTTCATCAGTTAGGCTTTTCGAATCCAATAAATAAAAATTCTAAACTCGTACAAGTCAATAGCTATATCCTCTATAAGATAACATTTTTAGATGTGCTACCATCTATGGTAAGAAGAGAGTATTGACTTTAATTTTTGACTGAATCTAGTCAAGATGTCACTCTCTTCTTTTTTATCCCTTTCAGAGATTAATACAAAGTGAGTAAACCAGTAAGGAATTTTAATTTATTAGATTCGACATCCTAAGACCGGTTTCTGTCTTTCGACTTCATCAGTTAGGCTTTTCGAATCCAATAAATAAAAATTCCAAACTCGTACAAGTCAATAGCTATATCCGCTATAAGATAACATTTTTAGATGTGCTACCATCTATGGTAAGAAGAGAGTATTGACATTAAATTTTGACTGAATCTAGTCAAGATGTCACTCTCTTCTTTTTTATCCCTTTCAGAGATTAATACAAAGTGAGTAAACCAGTAAGGAATTTTAATTTATTAGATTCGACATCCTAAGACCGGTTTCTGTCTTTCGACTTCATCAGTTAGGCTTTTCGAATCCAATAAATAAAAATTCCAAACTCGTACAAGTCAATAGCTATATCCGCTATAAGATAACATTTTTAGATGTGCTACCATCTATGGTAAGAAGAGAGTATTGACATTAAATTTTGACTGAATCTAGTCAAGATGTCACTCTCTTCTTTTTTATCCCTTTCAGAGATTAATACAAAGTGAGTAAACCAGTAAGGAATTTTAATTTATTAGATTAGACATCCTAAGACCGGTTTCTGTCTTTCGACTTCATCAGTTAGGCTTTTCGAATCCAATAAATAAAAATTCCAAACTCGTACAAGTCAATAGCTATATCCGCTATAAGATAACATTTTTAGATGTGCTACCATCTATGGTAAGAAGAGAGTATTGACATTAAATTTTGACTGAATCTAGTCAAGATGTCACTCTCTTCTTTTTTATCCCTTTCAGAGATTAATACAAAGTGAGTAAACCAGTAAGGAATTTTAATTTATTAGATTCGACATCCTAAGACCGGTTTCTGTCTTTCGACTTCATCAGTTAGGCTTTTCGAATCCAATAAATAAAAATTCCAAACTCGTACAAGTCAATAGCTATATCCGCTATAAGATAACATTTTTAGATGTGCTACCATCTATGGTAAGAAGAGAGTATTGACATTAAATTTTGACTGAATCTAGTCAAGATGTCACTCTCTTCTTTTTTATCTCTTTCAGAGATTAATACAAAGTGAGTAAACCAGTAAGGAATTTTAATTTATTAGATTAGACATCCTAAGATCGGTTTCTGTCTTTCGACTTCATCAGTTAGGCTTTTCGAATCCAATAAATAAAAATTCCAAACTCGTACAAGTCAATAGCTATATCCGCTATAAGATAACATTTTTAGATGTGCTACCATCTATGGTAAGAAGAGAGTATTGACATTAAATTTTGACTGAATCTAGTCAAGATGTCACTCTCTTCTTTTTTATCCCTTTCAGAGATTAATACAAAGTGAGTAAACCAGTATGTTATCTTATAGCGGATATAGCTATTGACTTGTACGAGTTTGGAATTTTTATTTATTGGATTCGAAAAGCCTAACTGATGAAGTCGAAAGACAGAAACCGGTCTTAGGATGTCGAATCTAATAAATTAAAATTCCTTACTGGTTTACTCACTTTGTATTAATCTCTGAAAGGGATAAAAAAGAAGAGAGTGACATCTTGACTAGATTCAGTCAAAATTTAATGTCAATACTCTTTTCTTACCATAGATGGTAGCACATCTAAAAATGTTATCTTATAGCGGATATAGCTATTGACTTGTACGAGTTTGGAATTTTTATTTATTGGATTCGAAAAGCCTAACTGATGAAGTCGAAAGACAGAAACCGGTCTTAGGATGTCGAATCTAATAAATTAAAATTCCTTACTGGTTTACTCACTGGTTTACTCAATAAGACAAAGTTTTTATTTGATATTTAGGTACCTCACTGGCTTGTAAATACATCTTGAAATTTTCATTACTTAATTTTGAACCTAACCTAAAAAAACTTTTTTTTTACTAAAAAATCGCAACCCGTAGCTGAAATTTGGTATGTGGGTATCGGATCATCGCGGAATGAATCCGTTTATTTTTGGTTGAAATCGCCCGACCAGGGGGCGGTAGCCCTATGTACATTACAAAAAAATAAAAGATCTAAAGTTTTTATTTAGAATTTAGTTGCCTTATTGGCTTGTAAATACATCCTGAAATTTTCATTCCCTAATTTTAAAACTAAGCAATGGAAAAAAAATTTAACACCAAATTAATTTTTTTAATTTTTATTTTATAACTGCCAGGAAAGTCTTATGACGACACAACAGATTTTTTTAATTGCAATCGAACATAAAATCATGTATACCGGGTGACAATGAGACTAGGGCCATGCCTATATCTCGTTCATTTTTCAACCGGTTTGAATAAAATTTGGAACATAGATATAAGACACAATTTTGGATTGACAGTCGTATAAAAACAAAATGGCGGACTTCCGGTTTCGCCAGAAATGCTACCAACTTCGATTTTTTAAATGGAACACCCTGTATGTTTGATGTTTTTTAGATTCTATGGCTCAAACTACATACGACAGTGTTGCCAAATTTTTTTATTTTTCAATAAAAAAATTCAAATTTCCAAATTTTTTTTTAGCACAGGAGGCCTTTATCTGGTCAAAATCTATTCTAATTGACATCAGTAATTCATATTAATAGACTTTTCATCGATATGATCAATAACAAATCCTACAGCGGGAATTTAAATTTTCTAAATTCATTTTTAACGAATAAATCGTTTTTTTCAAATGGTACCTACCGAGGGCCATCTTGTCATTCGATAGAGAATTTAATTACCAATTCAACGATATACATTATGTACCACTTCCTTTTTGTTCAAACCTAAATATGATGGTTTATTGAATTTGTACAATACCTATTTCGTACCATGCCGTCGTATTCCAATTAAAATGGTTTGGCTGAGCAGATTTTTTTGATGCATACCTATGTCATTACTTGGGAGTCTCTTCTTAAGTCAAGTGGCATTGTTCCTCCATCAGATAGGACTGCAATGGTTGGGCTAGTTCGAAAGCCACCTGTAGCAAGTCTTACAGCAGATAATTGAATTTTGTCCAGCTATTCCAATTTTGACGGTCTACATGAACCATACACTATAGCCCTATAGTCAATCCGTCCTTGGATTATGGATTCATATAGTTTTAATAAGACTTCTCTATCTGCATCCCACCTAATGTTTGACATGCATTTTAATATATTTAAACTTGTCTGACACTTCGCAACCAATTGGTTAATTTGTTCAGTCCAATGTAGTTTTTTGTCCATAGTTAGTCCTAGGATTTTTATATAGTTACTAGTTGTGACAGTACGTCCTTGAGGATCTGGATGTTCCGTTCTCAATTTACAAACCTCTTGAATTGGTGAGTTGGACGAGGTTGGTTATCTCATTATTTGAAGTTTCGTTAATTATCTTTATAGACTTGTATCTATGAAAAATAATTAAGTCAACGCTCGGTTGTGACTTTTCTAATATAAAGTTAATTGCGATGGCGAATAGGGAGACACTTAGTACAGAGCCCAGAAATATCTGTCTTGAAGAAAGCTTTGTATAATAACGGGTAGTTTACCTCTGAGTCCCCAGTCTTGTAACTGTTTAAAAATGGAATATCGCCTCGTTCTATCATAGGCTTCCTCCAAATCAAATGTGACAGCTACTAAGTGTTCTCGGTTGAAGAATGTATCCTGTATTGCATTTTCCAAGTATACTAATACGACTACCGCCGAGTGTCTACTTCGACAGCCGACTTGGTTTTGGGATAAAAGGGATTCTGTTTCCATCCACTACATAAGACGGAAGTTGATCATTTTTTCAAAGATCTTGTCCAGGCAGCTTGTGAGTGAGATTGGGCGGTAGCTATTGGGGTCTGAAGAGCATTTTATCGGTTTCAGGATTGGGATAATTGTCGCTATTTTCCATGTTTTTGGATAGATACCGTAGTCCCAAATAGTATTATACAGTTTCAATAGTTTTGATTTCTCACTGGGAGGTAAATGTTTTATCATGCAGTGTAATACATTATCATGACCTGCTGCAGACTTTTTGCAACTTTCGAGAGCAAGTTCCAGTTCTAGGTTCCAGGTTATACTAGCAGGCTAGTTGTGTACTGAAATTAAGGAGATTTTTCATTGTTTGTTTTTATATTTAGAAAAGTTGCGTCATAGTTATTTGAGCTACTGATATCTTCGAAATCTTTGGCAAATGCTTCGCAAATATCGGTTAATGTTTCGTTCTGAATAACGAGAGCTGCTGGATAGTTAAAGGTATTCTTATCAGCGATAATTCTAATCCTTCTCCAAATTTCATTTATTCAAACTTCCGGAGTTATTGTGGATATGTACTCTTCCCAGGATGCCTTTTTTGCAAGAGCGATTTTCTTTCTGGCATACGCTCTTGCTTTTTTGAACTTAACTAGGTTCTCTAACGTTGAGTTACTTTTAAATAGGTTGTAAGATTTTTTCCTTTCCAAAATTGCTTTTCTGATATCTTCGTTCCACCAAGGTACTGGCCGGTGAGATTTGGATATCTTTGTCATCTATATACTGGCTTTAGCTGCGTGTATGATGGACTGGGTAAGGATGTCAACGGCACTGTCAATATCATTCGGAAGAATAGGGATATTGACTAGATTAGCGTATCTTGTTGTTATTGATCATATCGATGAAAAGTCTATTACTATGAATTACTGATGTCAATTATAATAGATTTTGATCATATAAAGGCCTCCTGCGCTAAAAAAAAATTTGGAAATTTGAATTTTTTTATTGAAAAATAAAAAATTTGGCAACACTGTCGTATCTAGTTTGAGCCATAGAATCTAAAAAACATCAAATATACAGGGTTGTTCCATTTAAAAAATCGAAGTTGGTGGCATTTCTGGCGAAACCGGAAGTCCGCCATTTTGTTTTTATACGACTGTCAATCCAAAATTGTGTCTTATATCTATGTTCCAAATTTTATTCAAATCGGTTGAAAAATGAACGAGATATAGGCATGGCCCTAGTCTCATTGTCACCCGGTATAACGCGTACTTAAACAGGCTTTATCGACTCATCATTTTGCAGCCTCTCTCGCAAGCTAGCTCGGCCACAAAATTATTCGTTCAATAAAGCCCTTGTTTATGTACTTGTAATATAATATAAATAGCTATTTTCGTCGACCTCTACAAAAATGACATTTTACGTACTAATTTCCGAATGAAGGCAAGTACTTTTCGTCCTCAAATGACTCGCACCGTGCCGTATCCTAATGATCACAGCCGACGAAAAGTGTTTGCGGACGAAAAATGGTTGCTTTCAAAAATGGTCGATTTTTCTTTCGGAAATTAGTAGGTTTTTGTAGAGGTCGACGAAAAAATGTAATATGCGCCTCGGCGAAAAACTGTCTGTTGCCTCGGCTATCAATTTGCAGACTCGACTATAATAGACAGTTTTTCGTCTTTGGCACATAAATAACTATTTTATTCGAATATGTCGAAATACGTCAAATTCGATACAGTACACAATAACAAGAAGAAGCACTTTTCGTCCTAGGACTTTTTTCGTACTTTTTCGGACGATAAGCTGTGAACTGGCCGTAAAGTAAAATATAGTTATTTGGCTTACCTCACTTTTTCTGTTAGCTTTAAATTAATAGTTGTGTTCAATAATATTTGGTATATTTTATTATCGGAATAACATATTTACTTGCTTTGATGTGTTTTTTTAAAAAACCAAGTGATATTTGTAGGTTACACTAGTGTTCTATTGCTTTTTAGTGTAGTCTATATTACACTGACAGAACCGATCAGCTATTCGCATCCTTCAAATTCAATGAAACAGTTCTAATAACACATGCTACTCTTATGGTTTGCCGGTTTCGACTAACGCCTCAGCCGGCAAACTCCATAATCGTCCGAAAAAGAATCACTTCTCAGAATCACTTCTCGTCCTTGCATGATAAACTACTATTATTTGCTTTGCTTATAGGTAGAAAGTCGAAATATTTTTTTTATTTTCATTTCAAGAACTTATTTGAAAATAAAAAATGTAAAATTTTAGGGTATAAACTCAAATATTTGAAAAATCCTGTATCATTTAAAAAATTGAGATAATAGAATTAAAAATTACATTTAGTTAGATAGACCAGTGCCGATAATTTTTGAAACCAAATAAAATAATAGTAGGATGAAACCCATTGGAAAAGGAAGAGAATATGACAAAAATGATTGGAAATAGTATATTACGTAAATAGCGTTTTACGCACGAATGGAAAAATTGCGCACGAAGCCGCGTAGCGGCGAGTGCGTAATTGCTTTACAACACGCATTACTTACTATACTTTACCTACGGCCATATACAGTGTGCCAAAAAGTCTGGTCTTATGACAGGGTACTTGATTTCTTCAATTACATTTTTTGAACAATTTTACAAAATTCTCTTCATTTCACTTGACATATTGAAAATGTAGGTATTCTTTTTTATTTAAGAAAATATGACACCGCTCGAATTATCTCGAGCGTTTATTTAGGGTGCTCGAATTATCTCGAGCGTTTATTTATAGCGCTTGAATTATCTCGAGCGTTTATTTAGGATGCTCGAATTATCTCGAGCGTTTATTTATAGCACTCGAATTATCTCGAGCGTTTATTTAAGGTGCTCGAATTATCTCGAGCGTTTATTTATAACGCTCGAATTATCTCGATCGTTTATTTAGAGCGCACGAATATTCTCGAGCGTTTATTTAGGGTGCTCGAATTATCTCGAGCGTTTATTTATAGCGCTTGAATTATCTCGAGCGTTTATTTAGGGTGCTCGAATTATCTCGAGCGTTTATTTAGAGCGCTCGAATATTCTCCAGCGTTTATTCAGGGTGCTCGAATTCCCTCGAGCGTTTATTTAGAGCGCTCAAATATTCTCGAGCGTTTATTTAGGGTGCTCGAATTATCTCGAGCGTTTATTTATAGAGCTCGAATTATCTCGAACGTTTATTTAGAGCACTCGAATATTCTCGAGCGTTTATTTGGTGGTGCTCGAATTATCTCGTGTTTATTTGGGGTGCTCGAATTATCTAGAGCGTTTGTTTAGAGCGCTCGAATTACCTCGAGCGTTTATTTGGGGCGTTAGAATTATCTCGAGCGTTTATTTGGAGAGCTCGAATTATCTCGAGCGTTTGTTTAGTGTGCTCGAATTAACCCGAGCGCCCTGTTAAGGGGTTAATAAATAATTTTATATATGACGGGCGACTACGCGATCACTACCTACTTGCGAATTATTCAATGTTCCGCTTACTTTTACATATGAAATGTGCGTTTTGTTTACCAAAACCGTGCGTTTTGTTTACGGTAAACAAATCGCACGGTTTTGGTAAACCAAACGCACAGTTTATAGGTAAAAGTAAGCGGAACATTTAATTAATTAATTTAACATCTAAATAAACGCTCGAGATAATTCGAGCGCTATAAATAAACGCTCGAGATAATTCGAGCACCCTAAATAAACGCTCGAGATAATTCAAGCGCTATAAATAAACGCTCGAGATAATTCGAGCGCTATAAATAACGCTCGAGATAATTTGAGCATCCTAAATAAACGCTCGAGATAATTCGAGCGCTATAAATAAACGTTCGAGATAATTCGAGCACCCTAAATAAACGCTCGAGATAATTCGAGCACCCTAAATAAACGCTCGAGATAATTCGAGCACCCTAAATAAACGCTCGAGATAATTCGAGCACCCTAAATAAACGCTCGAGATAATTTAAGCGCTATAAATAAACGCTCGAGATAATTCGAGCACCCTAAATAAACGCTCGAGATAATTCAAGCGCTATAAATAAACGCTCGAGATAATTCGAGCACCCTAAATAAACGCTCGAGATAATTCGAGCACCCTAAATAAACGCTCGAGATAATTCAAGCGCTATAAATAAACGCTCGAGATAATTCGAGCACCCTAAATAAACGCTCGAGATAATTCGAGCACCCTAAATAAACGCTCGAGATAATTCAAGCGCTATAAATAAACGCTCGAGATAATTCGAGCACCCTAAATAAACGCTCGAGATAATTCAAGCGCTATAAATAAACGCTCGAGATAATTCGAGCGCTATAAATAACGCTCGAGATAATTTGAGCATCCTAAATAAACGCTCGAGATAATTCGAGCGCTATAAATAAACGCTCGAGATAATTCGAGCACCCTAAATAAACGCTCGAGATAATTCGAGCACCCTAAATAAACGCTCGAGATAATTCAAGCGCTATAAATAAACGCTCGAGATAATTCGAGCACCCTAAATAAACGCTCGAGATAATTCGAGCACCCTAAATAAACGCTCGAGATAATTCAAGCGCTATAAATAAACGCTCGAGATAATTCGAGCACCCTAAATAAACGCTCGAGATAATTCAAGCGCTATAAATAAACGCTCGAGATAATTCGAGCACCCTAAATAAACGCTCGAGATAATTCAAGCGCTATAAATAAACGCTCGAGATAATTCGAGCACCCTAAATAAACGCTCGAGATAATTCGAGCACCCTAAATAAACGCTCTAGATACTTCGAGTGCTCTAAATAAACGCTCGAGATAATTCGAGCATCCTAAATAAACGCTCGAGATAATTCGAGCGGTGTCATATTTTCTTAAATAAAAAATAATACCTACATTTTCAATATTTTTTTGACTTTTTTTGACTTTTTTTGACTTTTTTTACTTTTTTTACTTTTTTTACTTTTATTGACTTTTTTTGACTTTTTTTTACTTTTTTTGACTTTTTTTGACTTTTTTAACTTTTTTTTGACTTTTTTTACTTTTTTTTGACTTTTTTTACTTTTTTTACTTTTTTTGACTTTTTTGAAGCGGGAATCTATTGGAAATGAAGAGAATTTTGTAAAATTGCTCGAAATAAAATTAAAAAAATCTAATTGAAGAAATTAAGTACCCTGTCGTAAGTCCAGACTTTTTGGTACACTGTATATGGTCGTAGGTAAAGTATAGTACGTAATGCGTGTTGTAAAGCTATTACGCACTCATGGAATTACGCACTCGCCCTACGCGGCTTCGTGCGCAATTTTTGCATTCGTGCGTAAAATGCTATTTACAACACATATTACGTAATATACTATTTGTCACTTAAAATTACTATCCTCAGACGTTAAAATCAAAACCGACACGGGTGAAAATATTAAAGTAGCTGGAAAAGTGTTAGTAAAAGTCAGTCTAAAGTCTAAATAATGATGCTTATGTTAAGTTATCTTTAGTTATAGATGGTTCAGATAATAAGTTTTGTCCATTATTAGGTAGGGATTGGCGAGATGTTTTGTTACGAATGTGGAGAGCTAATCTGAATTGTGGCCCTAATAATCCTGTATCCCCAACCATAAATGTCCTCCAATCATGTAATATTGATGAAATGAAATCGAAATTTCCAAAAGTTTTTGATAAAGATAGAACTAAACCCATCGAAGGATATACAGCACAGCTTGAAGAAACTAGGGTATGAAATTTCTAAAAACGGTACTCGCCCTAAAAAACTCAAGTAGAAGCTATCTGTAATGCTCCCATTCCTACAGACATAATGCGAATTAATAGAGAGTTATTGCAAACTGGCAGAATGTATACCGTATACGTTATACCTTAGCGCTATGACTATGTAAGGTATGCGTAAAATAGTGAGTTATTGCAGTTGCTTTTCTCAAGGTAGTGACGTTTGACATGCTAATAGTGGGGTGTCAATGGTGTCGAAATATAAATATTGGATATTGTGCTTGAGTTGATGGTAGAAAAGTATTAACGAAATTACGGAAGAACTTTTGAATATTTTTGTTGAGGAAGAACATGAAGATGAACACATAGATGAAGCCATATTATTTCACCTTATCAATAATAGGGAAGGTCGAGGAAGAAATATCAATGATCGCCTCAATTTAGAGTTAATGTTAACCCATTACATAAAATCAAATTTCCGATTTGAAAGAGAACACATTGTATTCTTAGCAGAACGTCTTATGTTACCAGCTGTAATTAGAACAAGAAGAAGTAATGTTATATCAGGTATAAACTATTGACTTTCTCCTAATGAAAGTAAAAACCTATTACCCCTAATTTTGTGTTACAGGACTTGAAGGATTGTGCATTTTGCTTAGAAGATTAGATTATACGAATAGGTTGAAGGGTTTTGATGAAATTTCAACAATCAAAACCGGGAACCAGGAATTTCATACAAGAAAAGACTCTTAAGATCCATCGGAGCAAAAAACAAACCAAGAAATAGAAATATGTTGTAGAATTAAGTTTAAATTACTTTGAAATAAAATATTTTTAACTTTCTTACCTTTATTAAGCAATAAATTAAGACTGATAGTTTTTTAGTTTTATTTAAAACCTAAAATGCAAATATCAGATATCAAAACTAATGGAAAATTTCATTTTTTGTATTTTAAATAATTAACATCTTTTCAATAATATATATTTAAATACATATAGAGAAAACATTACAATTAAGCACAGAATTTTGGAAAATGATTTCTTTAATCCCCAGCCAGCAGTTAAATTTACATTATAACGATTGGATTATAGGTTTTTCCCAATCTGTTGTAATCCAAACAGACTAAGTTCCTTGAAATAATGCAATAATTTATTTTTCAAAATACTCAAACTAATTCATCTAACAAACATTTTTATGGTACCGAAGCCCTATGTTTTGAGGGTTGGATATTGGATTTTTAGAATTTGTAGCTGAAATATATCGTAAACAGTTTAATATAAATGTAGATAATTAAAACTTTTGTATTACTTTTCAATATAAACTCAAAATTATCGAGAATAATCGTTTTTATTAAAGTCTAATGTTCAGTCGAAAAATTTTGTTTACAAATTTTCAATTTTTTAACTTTATTTACGTTAACCATTGAATACGGTTTAACATTGCTCTTCTTCTGTTATTCAATTCTAAAATCGATCGCGAAAAAGCCGCTTTTTGGTTTTAGAACATCAAATATGCATAAGGTATAAGGTTTAAGGCTCTCCTTATGCCTTAGATATAGCGTACGACGTTATACCTTAAAAATGGTTGTTTACTGTTGCGCACGCGTAACTGTCACTGTAAGGCATACCGTATACCCCAAATGATGTGCAATAACTCTCTATTAAATGTTCCGCTTACTTTTACATATAAAATGTGCGTTTTGTTTACCAAAACCGTGCGTTTTGTTTACGATAAACAAATCGCACGGTTTTGTGTTTACCGTGCGTCATGAGCTTTATACTGAGGCTGTGTGTCTTGTGTTTTTACTTGTTTTCTATAGTGGCCGTAGGTAAAATAATTTACAGGCGATCTGAGGTTGGGAAGTGGAAGGGGGAGCTTTTAAGGGTAGAAAACTGTTTATCTCGATTTCCGGCAAAAATACAAGTCCTATGGAAAAAAGTTAAATGACAAAGTTGTAGATAATAAAAAGATCTACAACTTTTGTATTTACACTTTTTTCACAGAATCTCAAAATTTATGTGAAAAATTCAAATAACCAAGTTTTTGGTTTTTTATTTTTATCTTTTACAAAAAAAAAATTTTTCACGAAATTTGGTGAAAACTTACCTTTTTATGTCCCAAACACACTGTAATTTTTTTAACCTTATTTTGACTTAATATCGAAAAAGCAGTCTAATTTTCAATCGAAAATTCTCAATTCAAAATATCTGCTTTTTTAAAAAACTCGGTAGGCTTTTTGTTCGTTGAAATTTTTACTTTTTGATGGTGTAAAAAAATATACATTACTATGGTAAATGTTTTCAAAAAATGCAAATAAGAAACGAAGAAAACTCCGAATTTCTTTTTTTTTAAATCATCATATACAATTTTGAGCTATTTATTTAAATGTATACTTTAATTACTCTAATTTCTTATTTGCATTTTTTGAGAACATTTACATTACTATGGTATGATATTTTGAATTGAGAATTTTCGAATGAAAATTAGACTGCTTTTTCGATATTAAGTCAAAATAAGGTTAAAAAAATAAATATTTTAAAATAAAAAAATTACAGTGTGTTTGGGACATAAAAAGGTAAGTTTTCACCAAATTTCGTGAAAAAAAAAAATTTGTAAAAGATAAAAATAAAAAACCAAAAACTTGGTTATTTGAATTTTTCACATAAATTTTGAAGTTATGTGAAAAAAGTGTAAATACAAAAGTTGTATATTTTTTTATGGGCGCACTGGAACTCCACCCCGAATTTACCTGATCGTTAATCCCACACTGGAACTCCACTCCAAACATTTTGCTACCTGTATATTGTACTAATCCCACACTGAAATTCCCCACCGAATAAAATTATTATTTTTAAAACCAGAAAATTCATTTAAAAAACTTTTATTTTTTAATTAAATTTTGAAAATTTATAAGAAACAGCTATCTATAACATAAAGATTTCCTTTCTAATTCTTCTTTTTTCTTTCAATTTTGCACTATTTATTTTAATATATGGAGCTCTTCAAGTATTTTCAAAAATGTTTGAATATTTGGATGAGATGAATTACACATTTTACTAAATTTGGAATGATAGGATTCGCAAGCATTTATCGTCCGGTTTAAGTCAGCGGTGTTAGCTGTCCAAATGTGTGGGGAAACAGGGAGTCATTATCTATGTAGGTTTCTACCAAGTAATCGCTGAATCTCAATACTCGATTGTCTTGAGGCATATCAGCTATAAAATTGAAGCAGTACACATCATTTACACTATCTGCTGGTAAAAATGTGAGACCAAATAAATGCTTCAACCACTTGCCAATTTCAGAAAAATTATTTTTGTATTCACCAGAGAGCCCAACTTGCTGAATCTTTCGCCACCTAAAAAATAGTGTTGTATTTAATTTTTAATACACCTGAAATATGTAAACGTCTTTTCTAAGTAATTATTTTTAATAAATATTTTGTCTTCGTGGAGACGACTTCGTGTATTATTTTTTACTGAATAATACTACTCCAGTTTGAGTATGGACTACGTCAACGATACGGTTGTTTATGTGTATAAATAAGTCAATAACTTACTATGCTTGAGCAAGATGAAATCTACAACCGATTATCTCTGCATTTGGAAATATTTTATCAATCGCCAAATGTATCGCTACTTCAAAATCGACCACAATTTTTTCTGGCACCCATGACTGGATTTTCTCATCCAATAATTGAAAAAGCTTTTCATATGTACCCTTATTCTTATTTGGTAATAGACAAAAAGCTGTCGGCACATAAATGTCGTTTACATATGTGTGAATAGTAAATAACTGACAGAAATATTTACAACAATAATTAAATGTTCCGTCCATATAAAATACACTGGAGTCTGTCATCAGTTTGATATTTGGTTCACATGAAAACACTATTATATTATTTACACTATCATTAATAAAAAGAAAATCTTCAGATTTAACTGTTTCTATGACAGAATTATTTACAAAGGCAATTTCGGAACAGTTTTTAATTTTTCTCGATTATAGTTATCCCGAATATAGTTAATGTCTTTTACACTGAGGGTATCTATTGTACCAATATTTCCAGATATTTCGCGATGGATTATTTTGGTAGTTCTTTCAGATATATCATGGTTAGCCTTCCTTTTCACTGAATTAGAGTTCTTCTGCCGATTTAACACAAACCCAGATACACTCTCGTGGTCATGATCACAGTCACTAATTCGGGAGAAATTTGGCTGTTCTATTTCTCCTATATCTAGTATATAGACGGGACCTGCAGCCTTTTCTAATACACCGCCATACAGTTTCACCAGTTTTTATTGTTCTTCCCATATAAAATTTATTACCTTTATAAATTAACAACCGTTTTCCCCGTTCGCTAAACATAGTATCCATTACGTAAATAAAAAAGCGTTAACAAATTTCGAAAAGCACACAAGTATCAGCAATATACAAGTTGTTTAATTTTCAAAACAAATTAAACATATAAACTCAAATCAACAACATCGCATCTGTTTAATTTTCAAACCAAAGTAAACACAAACCCGTACAATCTGACAACAGCGCTGAGAGAGGAAGTCTTAACGAATATTTCTTTATTACGCTAGGATCGTCACGTATCCAAATATCTGCAGCGCAGATTCTAACGGTCATTTTTTCTAAAGACATGAGAAACAACACGTAGGCCAACAAATTCTTTCTAGAAGAATCGCGGACGGCGGGAATAAACTTGAAGCGACAAACTTCGCAAACTTTTAAACCAGTGCCTTGTCAACACTCACACACACAACACCTTGCTCCTTAGTGCAGCAAATTTCGTTTTCACTGTGGTACTTAGCTGCGAATCAGGCGGTCCACTTTGTTGTTTATTGTTATTTTAAAGTCAGTTGCTCCTTAGTGCAGCAAATTTCGTTTTCAGCGGTACTTTATGATTTTTTTAAACCTAAATTCAGTGCTCCTTAGTGCAGCAAAAATTAGTGCTTATTTATCACTCTTACATACAACACCTAAAAATATTTTCTGAATGATGTGATCATTTTTAATTCTTTACTAATATGTGTTAGTGTTTGTTAAACACATATTTTAACTAATAATTTGTCGTTGATTACTTATTAAAGTAATGTATTGCTCAGTCGTTTGTGACTCATTTACTTAAAAATTTAAATAAACCGTTAAATAAAAAGTGTTCGTTGTTTTTGTCAATGCAGTTGGGAAGATAAAAATACTACAGCATATATACAGTCCATTTAGAAGATACGATGCAGTTTAAAAAGGCTATGTGCTTATCTTGGTAGTCCTGGTAAACTGGCACAACATAGGGTTGGTTCCAGAACCCTCAACAATAGTGATTTAAGAAATTATTTTTCAAGTAAAATTAATATTTATAATCAGGGGGGTGGGTGGCTCAGCGGTAGAGCACTGGACTCATAATCCAAGGGTTGTGGGTTCGAATCACACCAAAGGTAGAAATCTTTTTCTGATTTTTAATTAATTAAAAATTTAGAAATTGATTTTCATATACCAGGTGTGATTCCTCACTCGACCATTCACTGTTGGGTTCTAATTAACAGTGCTGTTCCTAAAGTGGCGCTGGGAAACAGTAACAAAGCCTACACAGAACACGAGGCTAATGGCCATAGTAGTCGATGCCGTTGACACAGAAGTAAAAAAAAAAAAAAATATATTTATAATCGAGTTTGCAAGTAGTTCAAATTACATTCTAATTTTCTGAGGGGAATTCCAGTTAGGGATTAACTAATAAGTGCTACCCAAAATGGGATTATTATTTTTGAGTGGAATTCCAGTGCACCGCTTTTTATTACCTACAACTTTGCTATTTAACTTTTGTTCATAGGACTTGTAGTTTTTTCCGGAAATCGAGATAAATAGTTTTCTTCCCTTAAAAACTCCCCCCCCCCCCTTTCCACTTCCCGACCCCAGATCGCCCGTAAAATATTATTTTATTTCACTTTTTACCATTTTCAAAGGCATCTGCACTGGTCTAAGAACTAGTCATATACTAAATAACGGAAATGCTTTATGCTATAAGTATTGCAAAGATCGGCTCCAGAAACAAAGTCAAATTAAAAACTAAAGAGAAAATAATTAACAAAACAGATGATTATTGGGAAAAAAATTATAAAACAATACTTTTAAAATTATGTATTTGTTGTAATTTAAGTATTTATAAAAATTTCAATAAAAATAGATTGTTAATAAACATCGAGTTTTAGGAAATTCCCACAATTAATATTACAAATTCTAAAACTTTATACTATTGTCATGATTAAGACCCGATTAGTCAGTCAAGGTTGAACGTAGTCAAACTTCCTTGGGTAATAAATAATATTTTCTAGTTAATGCATGAACGTGGAGTCTCAACCGATCTTACATAGGTGAAACAATTTTTTACTACAAGCAATGACTACAAGATTGTATACGATCTGCCGAATTTTTTTGCAGGAAGTATTTTAATTAATCGTATATAAAATATTTATTTAATTGAGTGAGAAAGTATGTGCATAAAATTTATACATAAACTTCATCGAACACCAAAAATTTTAAAATAAGATGTCGCAAATATAAGTGACACCATTTTTTTTCATAGTTAAGAGCCAACCGAACCCCTTGAAAAATTTTAATAACCTTTTAAGCCTTTAGTTTTCGTCTGATTTTTGTGAAATTTTCAGGAAATACTAATAATTCCAAAACTTAGGGTGGAGAAATCTTTATTTTTTTGTAAACCTTCGAAAAGTTTTTATTTTTGAAGGTATGGAAGAAAAAATCCTTTTTATCTCACAAGTTATTTATTGAACGTGCGACCGGTTTCGGCGATCAAATCGCCATCATCAGGCCCTGCGTGGAAAAATTATGGAGTTAAAAAAACAAATTTGTTAAGTTACATGATTTTAAGGAATTTATTTTTATTTTTAATTTTTAATTTAATTTAATTTTATTTCAAAAAAAGCAAAACTCACCATAACTTTTCCACGCAGGAATTACCACAGGAAAAACACCAACAACATGTCAGCACATAAATCAAATTACAATTCTGTTTTTAGAAAATAAGGAAACGAGTTTTACAGGTCCCAATATATTATAAATGTAATTTATAAGAAATTTAAAATATTGTTATAAAATTTTAAAACTTTATTAAAAAACCAGTCATAAGGACTTTTACATACAAATTAAAAATTAAACTAACAAAAAATTAAACTAAAGAGACATTTTAAAAATTAGCTGGTTAAACAAAGGAATAAATTTTATCTTTATCAGCAAAGTTTTTATACAAATGAGACTTCATAAAATATTTTAACCAATAGGAAATGATTAGATTTAATATGGGTAATACAGAAATTAATTAATAAGATGATAAAGTTATCTGTAATAAGAACTATCGAAAACGTATGGTTTGTTGAAAATGAGGTAGGTGGCGTTAACATATATAATATAATTATTTAAATATTAGAATTTATTTAAAAAAAATAAGAAATTGTAATGTAACATTTTAAACTGAAAACATTTAATATGAAAATTTAATATTAGAAGCTTTTATATTTGGCCAAGGGTTAGACAATAAAAAGAAAAATTAATTGTAGGAGAGAAAAGGACGAAGATAATGAAATAAACGAACAAACCGTTTCAAACTGAAAGTAATTGGAAAAATGACAAAAGTGGGGGTTCACTGATATATAGCATGAAAAGGAGCAATGATGTTCTTTTTAAGTGTGCTAAACAATGGAAGACTGAAGTTATTTGACGTGAGAAAAGTAAGTTATAAAATTGGAAAAACTGTACGGATAAGTAAATTATGATTGAAAAGATTTTAAGGAAATTAAATAATTAAATGATAAAGTATTCTTAAATTAATGCTGAAAAAGTTGGGGTACTACTGAAGTTAATTTGGGCGTTTAATGAACATGTGGGATTGAATTTGACGTTTTTTGCAATTTCCAGATTGCAATAAAGGTCAAAAAAAAAACGTCAAATTCAATCCCACATGTTCATTAAGTGGCAACCGGAGTTCTTGTGAGAAGCAAATTTAACTTCTATTTTATGAGGATTTTCTAATATAAAATTGTATTTATATGCGCGCCACTGGGAACACTTTGCGATAGAATATTTCACGACAGCTTTAAATGTATGTAACGACGTGGCAGCACTTTCCAAAGATATTTAAAAAATAAATGGGAAACCATATTATTTAAAAACTACTTGATATTTATTAAAACAAATAGGAGCAAATTTTCATAGATTTAATGCAGAATGGCGCGGATATTTCTTTTTGTGATTTTCCATTTAAAATTAACAAAATAAATACTTTTCGAAGGTTTACAAAAAAATCAAGGTTTCTCCACCCTAAGTTTTGTAATTATTAGTATTTCCTGAAAATTTCACAAAAATCAGACTAAAACTAAAGGCTTAAAAGGTTATTAAAATTTTTCAAGGGGTTCGGTTTGCTATTAAACGCCCAAATTAACTTCAATAGTACCCCAACTTTTTCAGCATTAATTTAAGAATACATTATCATTCAATTATTTAATTTCCTTAAAATCTTTTCAGTCATAATTTACTTATCCGTACAGTTTTTCCAATTTTATAACTTACTTTTCTCACGATAAATAACTTCAGTCTTCCATTGTTTAGCACACTTAAAAAGAACATCATTGCTCCTTTTCATGCTATTTATCAGTGAACTCCCACTTTTGTCATTTTTCCAATTACTTTCAGTTTGAAACGGTTTGTTCGTTTATTTCATTATCTTCATCCTTTTCTCTCCTACAATTAATTTTTCTTTTTATTGTCTAACCCTTGACAAATACAAAAGCTTCTAATATTAAATTTTCATATTAAATGTTTTCAGTTTAAAATGTTACATTACAATTTCTTATTTTTTTGAAATAAATTCTAATATTTAAATAATTATATTATATATGTTAACGCCACCTACCTCATTTTCAACAAACCATACGTTTTCGATAGTTCTTATTACAGATAACTTTATCATCTTATTAATTAATTTCTGTATTACCCATATTAAATCTAATCATTTCCTATTGGTTAAAATATTTTATGACGTCTCATTTGTATAAAAACTTTGCTGATAAAGATAAAATTTATTCCTTTGTTTAACCAGCTAATTTTAAAATGTCTCTTTGTTAGTTTAATTTTTAATTTGTATGTAAATGTCCTTATGACTGGTTTTTTAATAAAGTTTTAAAATTTTATAACAATATTTTAAATTTCTTATAAATTACATTTATAATATATTGGAACCTGTAAAATTCGTTTCCTTATTTTCTAAAAATAGAATTGTAAATTGATTTATGTGCTGACATGTTGTTGGTGTTTTTCCTGTGGTAATTCCTGCGTGGAAAAGTTATGGTGAGTTTTGCTTTTTTTGAAATAAAATTAAATTAAGTTAACCCCTTACCGCATGAATTTTTTGTTTTTGGTAAAAAAAATGCACTATGTGGAAAAAAAATTCAGGATTTCGGTAAAAATATTTAAAAAAATCTTTATTAACTTTTTTAATTTTTTTTTTGTATTTTTTTTTTGCCATGTGTGGCACAATATGCAATAATACAACAAAACATCAAAATAATGTATAAGCAAATCAATCAACTAAAAGTCATTCAGTATGGAACTTATAAAAGCAGTTTCTGTCTTTGTTCAAGCAAAGATGAACACCACATTTTTCACACTTTACAAAAGATTTTTTACCACAGAAATATTTGCACCTTTGCCGATTATCACACCATACTGGAAGATGGCCATATTGATCTCTTCGAACCTCTTGGATGGGAAAATCTGATGTCGGGCCCCTTTTTTTCTTGTTTTGCAAGTTATCCATGACTCCACTGGGACGGCCTCTTTTCTTTGTCGAGATGGCTTTATTCAATTTACACAAGCACTCTGCAATGGCCATTTTGAAATCTGCCAGAGCTAAATCTTTGAACTCGTTTTCACTTCTTCTCCAAAGTATCCATGCATTGACAACCATCAAATCAATAATATGAAAAAATATCCTCATATACCATTTTTTTGACCTAAGTTTGATTCTATAGTATTCTAGCATGGAATCCAGGAGATCTACTCCTCCCATATATTTGTTGTAGATTGTTACAGCCTTTGGACACGGAACCGTTATATGTTTGTTATCCTTCTTCAAAAATCTTCGAACCTCAACTGTTGGTGTACTTCCAGCATATGTAGACAACATGTTGACCAATTTGTTGTCATACCATGAGACAACAGATATTTTTGTTCCATCAATTGTGGCGACTTTCTCTAGCATCGCTCCACGGCCATTCTTTTTCAGTTCAGCCTCTTTTGGCATATTGCTATTTGGCACTCTGTTTATTCTAACAGTTCCGAGCGGTAACATACCATTTTGTGCCAAGTAAATTTGTAATGGGACGCTATTGAACCAGTTATCAAAAAATAGCTTGTGATTTATGTGCCTTGGAACAGTTTCTGTTAGCCGAAGAACTACGTTTGAACTCATTCCCAGGTCAGGAAAACCATTGGGGAGAATATTAGTTTGCTTTCCTGCAAAAATTTCATAATCGTAGGAAAATCCGCTTACACCACTAAGAACAAACGCCTTATACCCCCATTTATGAGGTTTTTTTGGATTGTATTGTTTGATGGACGAACGTGCTTTCGTTGGAATAATCTGCTCGTCTATAGCCAAGTACTCTTCCTTTGGAACTTTTAGTAGTTGCTCCCTCAGTTTTCTAAGTACAGGTCGTATTTTGAATAGTTTATCATGAGCAGGATTTCCGGCTGCAACAGCATCGTCATTATTCGCAAAGTGCAAAAACCGTTTTATTTCTTCCCATCTGTTGCATGACATAACATCTGAGATCAAGCGGTGATTTAGGTTCAGGTTCCAATAACTTCTGGAACTAGGTAACTGGACTATTGACATATAAATACAGGTCCCTATAAACTGTTCGAGCTCCTTTTCAGTAAGATCCAAAGGTTTTTGTGGTCTCGTTTGAGCAGAATATAAGATACTTTGGTAAACTGTATCAGTAATCATCTCATTTGTTAGAAAAAAGTTAAAAAATGCATAAGGAGAGTCTGCATTTTCCAATTCAGGTGGCATGTCAGTAGAACCAAGAAATGTTAGGTTCTCATCCGATGTAACTAAATTACCCCGTTTCCAAGTAGGATGATTCTTGTTTCTATTCTTATTTAGTTTACGAAACCGTTCGAGCAGAGGTAGATCGTCGTCGCTATCGGAACTGAATTCTAAATCCGTTTCTGGGATGATAATATCTGATTGGTTATCGTCCATATCATTTTCGTCTTTGTAATCAGAATCTGGAGCTAATTTACCAGGCGGTTCTTCATCTTCTGAAAGTCTCTCGTCTTCACTACCATCTGGTACATCCATTGGCACATATCTACTGGCACCATAAAACGTTTGTGTATCCATTTTCTGAAATAAATTTAGTGTCCGGAGTGCATATTGTGCCATATATGTCCACGAGAGTTTTGGCGAATGTGCATACAGTTCCACATATGACACAACAATATTTCTCATCAAAAACAGTCAAAAAATAAAGAATTACATGGGTCTACTTACAGCAATTCCTTTGAAAAACTCTAGTCTTTACGTGGCTATTTTTTTTGTACCAAAATCTGCTACAGAAACTCGGATGATCGTGGATCAAAATTTATAAAAACTGATAACACCTGTTCACACGACGGCCATTTGCAAAATTGTATGAAACTTCACCAAACTGTTAAGAGATGTCGCTACACTACCAGAATTATGAAATATATACCACATATGGCCACCTATGCAAAAATAGTTTGGTCTGCGGCTTTATTTATAATAGTTATGTATGAAAATATTAATTGTGCCAAATATGACCCATGATGCGGTAAGGGGTTAAATTAAAAATTAAAAATAACAATAAACTCCTTAAAATCATGTAACTTAACAAATTTGTTTTTTTAACTCCATAATTACTTTAAAGTATTTATTTTGTTAATTTTAAATGGAAAATCACAAAAAGAAATATCCGCGCCATTCTGCATTAAATCTATGAAAATTAGCTCCTATTTGTTTTAAAAAATATCAAGTACTTTTTAAATAATATGGTTTCCCATTTTTTTCTTAAATATCTCTGTAAAGTGCTGCCACATCGTTACATACATTTAAAGCTGTCAAGAAATATTCCATGGCCAAGTGTTCCCAGTATAAATACAATTTTATATTAGAAAATCCTCATAAAATAGAAGTGAAATTTGCTTCTGCCACTTAAACTGTACTATTAAATGAGTTCATTTTGGATAACAAAATCAAAGAGTTGGTTTGGTTAAACAACCATCCAACTCGCGTCTGAATCGTTGTAATTCAACGCCTGTGGGGGCTTTTGTCCCAGGAGTCCGCTTACATTTAAAAATATCTGATCAGGATGCTATTTTAGAGATTATCAAATTTTACAAATTTTTCTTAATCCGGATCTGGATTTTAACCGCAGTTCTTGTATTGTAAGATTGGGCTATGTAACCCTCGAGCGGGCGCGCTTTTTGGAATTACACGAGAAGGCGCGCCGCGGCAATCTGCCGCATTTGCTTTTTCAGGTTTGTAGTTTACAAATAACGCAGAAAATTTATTTTACTTAGTAAAATAAGACAAATATGCCATTCATAATCATTTTATTATAGTAAAAAAATATATATAACATTTCCAAAACAAAAAATCTAGGTAAACTGAAAGAATTAGTAATAAATAAAACTTACACGACCGGGCGCGCAATCTGCCGCAAACACGTTGCAAATTCGATCTGGTTTGGAACTTTCGCTTGTACCAACTGAACAGAAATATTATATTGCACCAGATGTGTCGATAAGCGGAGTCAATAACATAAACAAGGAATACCTAAATGCCCACATTTTAATTATAACACAAAAACAAAAAGTTGCGGCAACCTGTTGCTGGCGCGCCCGCTCGAGGGTTGAACAATCTACCTGAACCAAATATGAAAGACATCTACAGGGTGTTTCCAAAGTTATGGCTTCTTAAAATGACAATAAGTATTGCATTAATTGAATTTTAACTTTAAAAGTCCACATTAAAAAAAACGTGAAGTGCTTGGTATAAAATATAAAAAGATGTATTGGTTATTAGGAAGAAACTCCAAGTTGTCCACACATAACAAACTGCTCCTCTACAAGCAGATATTGAAACCCCTTTGGACGTATGGTAGTCAGCTTTGGGGCTGCGCCAGTAAAAGTAATATTCAAGTTATCCAACGTTTTCAAAATAAAGTATTAAGGAACATCGTCGATGCACCCTGGTACTGTCGCAACAGTGATCTTCATAGGGACCTGGAAGTAAAAATTGTTGACAAGACTATATCTAAATCTGCCAGCAGCCATGAACAACGGCTGCTCCAACATGGGAACGTTGAGGTCATCCATCTCCTCGATAATACCAATTTAGTAAGAAGACTCAAGAGGACCAAACCTTTTGAACTAGTTCAGTGACAGTGCTAGTTACAAACAGAGTATTGTGCGGATTTGTGTTACACGTTACCGGTAGTGTTACTGAAATTATCAGACCCTAAGGTACACTAGTGAGTAGGACCTTAGTATTTAAGAATTCTAGTTAAGTTAGAATAGAACAAAATTGCTTATTGATCTTCATGATCAGATTGTAAGTATAGAAAACATTCCCACAAAGTGATTTGCTACAAAAAAAAAAACTTTAAAAGTTTAGCAATATGTAGAACGAGATGTGCATTTCTAAAAATATGTCAGTATATCTCAGTTTTTTCCATTCGTTTCGAATGTCTGATCCAATTTAAAAAAATCTGATGTACAGCGTGTTGCTTTGGGGATTTTCAAATTTTACAAATTTTCTTAATCCGTATCTGGATTTTAACTGTAGTGTAGTCCTTACATTATACGATTGTGCTACTAAAAAATGATAACTGTACCAAATATGAAAGAAATCTACCAGGTATTTAGAAAGTTACTGCTTGTGAAAATGAAAAAAATGCATTTGATGTAATTTGAGTTAAAACTCCAGTAGTAGAATGTGATGTACACTTAAAAAACATTTTCACTTTAATTAATTTTTTTTTCGTGTTGTTTTGGGGATTTTCAAATTTTACAAATTCTTCTTAATCCGGATCTGGGTTTTAATTGTAGTTCTTACACTATAGGATTGGGGTATTAACCCACTATACCTGTACTAAGTATGAGAGAAATATACAGGGTGGTTCTAAAGTTACGGCTTATTAAAATATTGGCCGAAATTAAAGGCGTTAGACCCAGTAACCAAGGTTATTTGGAATCACCCAAGTGCCCTCTATTCACAGTTAACGTATGTTGGTTTAACTATGAAACAACCTGTATAAATACTATTTTGAAAACAAAAATTGCGTCGAATGAATGTAAAAAAATGATAATTTCAAAACATAAGTTTTATTAAACAGAGATAATGTTCATCATTCTAATTATACTTAAATCAAAAGAAAAAGAATAAGATACCTGTACAAGGATTTTTCTTGTTTTGCCTCTATTAATAGAAATCTTCAGTTTTATAAAAATCAGTGAGCATTTTAGAAATTATAATTTCCGATCAAATTTTCTATGAGAAAACAAAACAAAAATTAAAAACTAATAGCTTCCTGAGAAAGCTTAGAGTCTCCTCTTTAAAATGCTTTCTTTTTTTTCTTTACGTACATTTTAGGCAAAGATACTTTAGTTTTTTCGAACGCCTCACCTACTCAACGGCTCGGCGCGCGTCGAGTTTTCGAATTTGCTTTCTTATTTTTAATAATTTTTTATTTTTTTTTAAAATACATTGAAGAAATTTATAATTCAAAACTAAAAAATTGATCTATAGAATCACAGAAGATAGCAATACAATGATTTATTTTTTATTTATTTATTTTTTTCACATATTCTGCTAGATGGTGTTTAAAAATTCTTAATGATGAACTAGTTTTAATTGTTTTTGGTAAATTGTTATAGCTTACAAATCCTTTAAAAAACAAAGAGTTCATAGAGCACTTTTTATTGGTTGTAGAAATGTAAATATTGTTATTATGTCTTGTGTCGTAATTATGAATATCGACATTAAAATTAATAAATTCATTAAAGTAGGGTGGTGGCAAATTATGTAGAATTTTATATATAAAAATCATCGTTACATAGTATAACCTCTGAGAGACTGAGAACCATTGCAGAGATTGAAGCATATTTACAATTGGAGTATATCGATTTGTTCGCAGAACAATCCTCATACCCCGATTTTGTAGTTTTTGTAGTTGTGATACTTGATTTAGATTAAACAAATAGGTAAAAACAAGTTTATTAAATAAGTATTACAAAAATTATAATATAACATGAGTTACAGAAATGTATTAACGATTATTTCAAAAATTATAAGGCTTTACAACATTATTTCGAGCATATTAAACAAATAGGTTTGTGTTTATATTTAGATTATATGGACAAACCCTACATCTTTGTTTTTTCTCCAATTTGTCAGTTTTCACACCAAGTTCCTCGGTCGAAGTTGCCTTTGGTTTTCCTTCATCCAACATTTCCTGAATAAGTAATTTAAAATCAGTTCGCATATTAGGAGTAGCCAGTCTTTTCAGTAAGTGTAGTTTGATAAGCTTTAGTGCCAAATTTTGAGTTACATCAAGTATTTTCGTTGCAGGTATGTCTTTGAAGCACATATACAGAGTGTTTCATAGTTAAACCGACATACGTTAACTGTAAATAGAGGGTACTTATGTGATTCCAAATAACTTTGGTTACTGGGTCTAATGCCTTCAATAACCGAGATTTCGGCCAATAGTTTTATAAGCCGTAACTTTAGAACCACCCTGTAGATTTCTCTCATACTTGGTACAGGTCTAGTGTGTTAATAGCCCAATCCTATAGTGTAAGAACTACAATTAAAATCCAGATCCGGATTAAGAAGAATTTGTAAATCCCCAAAGAACACCCTGTATGTCAGATTTTTTAAGATTGGGATGAATATTTGAAAAGAACGGAAAAAATGAAAAAAAATTTTAAGTGCACATCCCATTCTACTACTGGAGTTTTAACGTCAAATTACATCAAATACATTATTTTCATTTTCACAAGCAGTAACTTTCGAAATACCTGGTAGAATTCTTTCATATTTGGTACAATTACCATGTTTTAGTAGCCCAATCGTATAATGTAAGGACTACATACTACAGTTAATATCCAGATACGGATTAAGAAAAATTTGTAAAATTTGAAAATCTCCAAAGCAACACGATTTTTTTTAAATTGGATCAGACATTCGAAACGAATGGAAAAAACTGAGATATTGTGACATATTTTTATAAAGGCACATCTCGTTCTACATATTACTTAACCTTTAAAGTTAATATTCAAATATCTGGTCACCGAGCTTTCGCTCTTAATATTCAAATCTACATTTTTAAGCAGTCCAATGAGTATATAATTTAATTTCTCTCTCTTTCCACTGGATTAAAACCACTTAGTTGTTAAAAAAGTTTTTTTATTGACGTTTCGGCTTTCCAGATCGAAAGCCGTTATCAAAATGACATAAAATAAATAAATTTACTAGAAACAGAACACTTGATAATCTTGCAAAAATATGACATCAACATAGTATACATAGAATAAGATTTTGAGATTGAAGATGTCAAAATCTGTTTCAATCATATTTTTGTGACGTTTCTGGGAACGAATTTTTTGAAAGGATAGCGCATTTGCATATTATAAGAGAATTTATACTTCGTCATAAATGAAGTTTTCTTATTAATATTATCATAAGAAAAAACCAGATAAAAACTTATGATACTATCCCGATATAGGGGTATCCTTTTTGCAATTAACTCTTTTTGTAAAATAGGTATCCAAATTTTTGAAATATCAACCGAACAATTAGAAACACATTCGTTATTATTTAAGCATATCAATGCTGCTTCTTTAACTTTGCGGTTATAATTATTCGGTTCTTTTAATAATCTAGTTGAAAAATTCCATTGTATTTTATGACCAGAATCCCATGCGTGTTCACATATTTTGGATTTTTCGAATTGTTTATTTTTAATGTACGATTGGTGTTCATTAAGTCTAATATGAAAAGGTCGAGATGTTTCTCCTATATAAAATTTATTACATTCGCATGGAATTTTGTAAATACAATTTTTTGTGTTTTGAATTTCATTAAAAGGTTTTGTATTTACTATTTTTGCAAGATTATCAAGTGTTCTGTTTCTAGTAAATTTATTTATTTTATGTCATTTTGGTAACGGCTTTCGATCTGGAAAGCCGAAACGTCAATAAAAAAACTTTTTTAACAACTAAGTGGTTTTAATCCAGTGGAAAGAGAGAGAAATTAAAATACAAACCACAATGAGCTTCCGAAATGAATTATATAATTTAAGTATATTTATAACCTGACAAATTATTAATTAATTCGTGAAAATCACGGAGTGGGCGACATCTACTTGAACTACAGAAAGGTAGATAAATAGAAAGTTGATTGGCGATTGGCTTGAAAGTAGGCGGGAAAATTAAAAAAAGCTGTCAGTGTTAATTTTCAATTTGCTGCAGGTGTTGTTGACGTTTATCAACTGCTTGTCACAGAGGTTAGTTAAATGCATTAAAAGTTGCCTAGTTTCTGGAGATTTCACCCTTTTAGGGCAACATCTACTGACGCTTGGTCTTCGCGAATAGTCACGGCGGACAGGCCCCATTTCCGGGACGGGCAACAGCAGCGTGTAGGTCATAGTGGTTTCAGTGGGGTGGTTTTAGTGAGTAACCGTAAGGGGTAGTCTCACACTATCGGGGAAGGGAAGAACCTTTACCCGATGTGCATAAAGCATTACCACCCGCCAAAAAAAAAAAGATTAGCTTTAGGTTAGGTTAGATCTGTGTAATAAATAAAGAAAAGTACGATACGTGTGACATTTTGACATTTGTTACATTCTGACAGGTGTCATATTTTGACATTTGTTCATTTTGACAGTTGTAACATTCTGACACGTATCACATTTTAACAGGTGTCACGTTTTGACAGGTGTCACATTTTGACAAGTGTCCATTTTAACAGTGTTACTCAACGTTCCTATAAATATTTACCTAAACCCATGATTTCTGAAATTGAATTGGCAACGTTGTATTTTCAACTTAGAATTTATGAGATGGCTGTCATTTGACAAGCAAATTATTTATGTCCGTCAAATGAACCTTTTCTTTTTTGTATTTTTCAGGTTTATTCTGGTTATAAATTGCTACTTGGGCATTTGTAGAATAAAAAAATGTGAAAAATATTTTTCCGCGCCAAAATTTTTATTGCTAAGTATATTGATTTTATCATGTTTTATAGCATCTGCGAAAATTTCATGAAAATCCCAGCCGGTCCCATTTTCTTAACAATTAACCAGAGATGTGCGTGTCAGTAGTTGTCAAAATTTGTAGGTCATTATGGATAAAAAGCGGCAAATTTAAAATTGAATTCTTTCAGATTTAAACGCCAGAAATTAAATAAAGTCAAACCTTTTTACTACTATACTATACAGAAGAAAGGAGTGCAGTATTTAATTTGCAGAACGTAGTACAGGTTCAAGAGGTAGAAATTTTATTTTCACCTCATCCTTCAATGCTTATTTTTAGTTAAAATTTAAATTTTAATACATCTGATCGGCCTAATATAGTTTTTGTCTAGATTTAATCTTGTTTCCATGGTTTTTACTGTAATTAACCTGTTATTTTGACAGATAAGTCAGACTTTATTTATTCATAGCCGTATCGTATGTATTTTAATTGATTCGGAATTTTGTAATAATATATATTTCAAAATGGCTTCATTCTAAAAATATTATCAGTCCTCCTAAATCCTTGAAGGAAGAATTATTAGTAATTCAAATTCAAAATTCAAAAAATATATTATAGATGAGATGGCCAGAGAAAAACTAATTAAAATTCTCAGATTGCCTCCGTACCACGCAGAGTTAAATCCCATTGAACTGATCTGGTCACAATTATTAAAAGGTTATGTTTCTCAAACCAATAAAACATTTAAATTTCCTGATGTGCGAAATTTGTTTTTGAAGGCATTTTCAGATGTAAATAGAGAACAGAAAAGACAATTATAGTGATACCAGTAGTTTTAGTGAAGACAGTGACTTTTATAGATAGTTCTTGAACTAACTTTTTTTTTAATCTTTGAGTTTAGGTAAGTACTGAAGCGTTACTTTTAATGTCAAGAGATTAAAAACAGTTTAATCCCAACATATAATCCTCCTTGTTATTTATTGGTTAAATTTAATTCGTTCAATGTTAAAGTGTCAGATGCATAAGGCTTATTTTTATTTTTTGTAAATAATATAACTTCAAAATTTAATCTACGAAGTGGGTATATATATTTTATATGCTGTGACCTTATTTATATTATAGAAACTTATTTTGCAAAGTACGCCTATGGAATGTGACGTTATATCCTCTCTCCTTTATAGTATATTACTATAGAAACAAGTTGCCGTTGCTAGGAAATAAAACTAAAAGTTTAACTTTTCTGGTAAATATCTCGGAAGATCGAATTTTCACAGACATGAGACCTATATTTTCTGTCGATTTAGATAGGAATTAGTCTACCCTGAAAGTTTCATTGAATTCTGACGAGTGAATTTCGAGATCCTCTGGACACACACACACACACATACACACACACACATACAAACCTTGCTCGTTTAATAGTATTTGATTAATGCAATACAATTGTGTCAATTGTCAATTGTCAAAACTTTGGAAACACCCTATAAATTTCTTTCTTATTTGGTACAGGTAGATTGTTTAAATGTCCCGATCGTACAATACAAGAAATACAGTTAAAATCCAGAAAAATTTGTAAAAGTTGATAATCTCTAAAATAGCACCCTGTATATCAGATTCTTTAAAATGTAATCGGATACCTATTTAAAAAAAGAAAAAAAAAAGAAAAAAGATGTGTTATTGCCAAAACCTACTCGATAGTTTAATAAGTTTTTTATCCGGAATTAATCCGAAAAATTAAATCTGTATTTTTTTTATAGAACGCTCTTGTGTACTCATAAAAATACTTCAACACATTATAACACATCTTTTTTCTTTTCTTTTTCTTTTTTTAAATAGGTATCCGATTACATTTAAAAAATCTGATGTACAGGATGATATTTTAGAGATTACCAACTTTAAAAAAATTTTCTTAATCCGGATCTGGATTTTAACTTTAGTTCTTGTATTGTACGATTGGGCTATTTAAACAATCTACCTGTACCAAATATGAAAGAAATCTACAGGGTGTTTCCAAAGTTATGACTTATGAAAATAACGAGAAGTTTTACATTAATTGAATCTTAACTTTAAAAGTTTAGTAATATGTAGAACGAGATGTGCATTTATAAAAATATGTCAGAATATCTCAGTTTTTTCCATTCGTTTCGAATGTCTGATCCAATTTAAAAAAATCTGATGCGCAGCCTTGGGGATTTTCAAATTTTACAAATTTTTCTTAATCCGTATCTGGATTTTAACTGTATGTACTAAAAAATGATACCTGTACTAAATATGAAAGAAATCTACCAGGTATTTCGAAAGTTACTGCTTGAGAAAATGAAAATAATGCATTTGATGTAATTTGACGTTAAAACTTCAGTAGTAGAATGGGATGTGCACTTAAAAAATTTTTTTTAACTCATTTTTGCATTCTTTTTAAACATCGATCACAATTTTAAAAAATCTGACATACAGGGTGTTGTTTTGGGGATTTTCAAATTTTATAAATTCTTTTTAATCCGGATCTGGATTTTAATTGTAGTTCTTACACTATAGGATTGGGCTATTAACCCACTATACCTGTACCAAGTATGAGAGAAATGGATGAAACACCCCGTATCTCGGTTATTGAAGGCGTTAGACCCAGTAACCAAGGTTATTTAGAATCACCTAAGTACCTTCTATTTACAATTAACGTATGTCGGTTTAACTATGAAACACCCTGTATAATATTTGACTAGGTTCTGTGGTACACCATCTAAATCTATGTTCTTCTTTTAGATTCTTGTTAGGTTTGTCCAAAAAGTAAGCAGTTACAGCAAATTATTATTCACAAACCTAAAAATAAGCCATCAAAAAATATTTCTTCCCTTCTAAGGAACTTCAAATTCACAGAATAAAGAACAAAAATATTCGTTATTCTCATACACTGTAAGTTGAAAATATACCCCGCTTACCATAAAACAATAAGCTACTAAAGAATGCTGACTAAGGAATTATCTTGATAATAAGTAAGTAAGGGTACTTAGCGCATTTGGTGTGGTTACAGGGGTAATACTAAAATCGGTACGTGTCTATCAGACACATACTTCGGGTTAAGGGTTAAGTGCCAAGTTTCATCGATATCACATTTTGTGCGAGGTCAAACTCTCTGACAACTGGGCTAAGTAGAAGGTATATATATTTAAGAAATTTTCCTCAAAATTTCATGTTGATCTGATGAAAGTTAACAAAGTTATGTGATATACAAAAGTATCGCGTCGAGACATTTTTCGAAACAGGTAGCGCGTCAAACAACGGCGTATCTCCGGACATCTGAGCAGAGAGCGCAGCAGAACAGTCGGAAGGGCAGAATGCAACACAGACACAGACAAATATCAGAAGTTCGCTAGTTACCTCACGATACATGTGAAATAAAAGGAAAAGGTCCATTCAAGTGCTGGATAAAATTTACGAACAAAGGTTAAATTTCTGATGCCTACAGACAGGCTTTACTGTATACAATACTTAACCCAACAACCGTTTTGGGAAGCAATTCTAATAGCGGGAAAAATGCGAGAACAATTAACTGGAGTTAGACTTAACTCTCTACAAACAACACGAGTCGATTCGAAATGAATAGAAGGGTTAAGAAAAATCGAATCAAATCTTACTCTTAGCTCGTCCTCAAATTGGGGTGAAATCTACAGCGCGGGGAATCCCTTGTAGACGTGGGGCGACGAACGTATTCCTGGTTCTACGCCAAACCAAACTGTATCACTAGCGCAACGCGTCACTAACCGAACCGCGCGGTACGATAAAAAAACTCAAAAATCAAGCTTATTTTTCTTTACTAGAAAACGCGACTTTTACAGCGCGACCCGTGGACCACTAACGAGGGGTCCGTCTATGATTACCGGCTCTCACCTCTTTTTTCCGTCCCCGCGATCAGAAAAACTTCTCTTTTTATAAAATTGTGTCCCCTCTTTGTTGGAGGGATACTATTTTTCCTCAACTTATTAAAAGGTCCAATCGCGATCATTTTCTTGGACGCCATTACAATTGTCTTATATACTGACCAATCACGCGTACTCCGTTATTGTTTATCATACAAACTACTAGAAATGAAAATAATGCCAATTCGGCACTTTTGTCTTTTGTGTTACATTGTAAAGGAACTTTGACCAGAAAAATTGTTTATGACATCCAATATTTAATTTCCTTGAATTAAAACAGAACGGTGTCGGATTGCTCAACTTATATTTTGAAATTTTTCAACAAGCAACAAAAATTTTTTATGGTTTTTGCAAAGCTTGCATTGTGGTAATTTTCTAGATGATTAGATTTTTCTACTGTTTGAAACGCTAGTTATTTACTTTGACTATACCGGGTGTTTTAAAATTATCTATAACTTTCATTTATTTCTTTCGCCATTTTTCCAGATATTACATTAACTTTCTTTAATATGAATTTACATTTTAATTTCTATAACGCATATTAGATTTCAATAGAGGTTGACCACTCCACCTCGCCCATAGGTTCATTTTCTAATCTCTTGTGAGATTCACAAACGTAGCTAATTAAAATTTTTGTCTCAAATTATAATTCTAAAATTAAAAACACGGTGAATAAAGTCACAAAATTTATAAATTAATTTGCTATCAACCCGTCAAATTTGGGAAACACGTTATAACGCCTTATTCTTTTTTAATTTGTCCCCAAATTAATTCTGTGGGGTTAAATACACAAAAATAGGGCGGAAGGAGCAATACCTCGTGGCCCCTTTTTGATGCCATTTCATCAATAAAAAGTTTTATAATATATATGTAAAGATGCCCAAACGATATGTATAAATGTTTAGAAGTGTCATTTCAAGTTGACGTTTTTACTTGATTCCTTTTTTCAAGTTAGAAAAATGGCGTCGAATGATGTAATTCCTGCTGGAATAAAAGTTGTAAATAACTTCAAGTTGAAATTTTTTTGTAAAATAAAGTGTAGAATTTTTTTTCTGATTTTTAGGAATCCATCCACAATCAGCTGATTTACAACTTTTATTCCAGCAGGAATCACATCATTTGACGCAATTTTTGTAACTTGAAACAGGAATCATTTAAATAAAAATGTCAACTTGAAATGACTTGAATCAAATATTGAAATAGTACGAACGTTCACTTGAATTCAGGTTACTCCTTTCAAGTTACTTGAATTCAAGTAACTTGTAAAGTCTGAACGCCGCTTTATAGAAATTAAAATGTAAATTCATATTAAAGAAAGTTAATCAATATAGAAATTTTACGCAAATTACCCCTAACGATCTCCAGCTAAGTTGGTTATTGAATCTTTGCACGGTGGTCCTAATAAACAAAATATCATTTTATTTTTATGTATATGAACAGTGTACGGTGTTTTCGATATTAAAATACTCAAAAATGTCCAGATCAATTAGCATTTCTTCTATTAGCGGTATCCTTTGTGTTTTTATAACGTTTTTTCATTCTCATAAACAAGTGGGTTCTACTAGTCTCCAAACGCGCATGCGTTCATCAAAAGACACGCGGCATGCAGCCCGAACCACCGAACGGTTGGTTTTCGAGATGCATGCAGCGAGGCACACAAAATGCGCCTCGCCGTTGCTTTTTCCGTGTGTAAGGTCTCATATAAAACTATTGGTTGTTTTTCAAGCTGCGTGCAATAAGCTGCATGATGCATGCCGTGTGCATCGCGCTGCATGCTGCGCATCTTCGGTGTGTAACCCGGCTTAGGCTCAATTTTGAATTAATTTTATTCAAAAATATTTGTAAATATTTTCAGTGAAAATGGAACAGAACCGTACTTAGAAAAAGTACAGTTCATTGTCAAAACTAATAAAAAAAATGAGGATTTCAAAATTGAAATAAAACGTACAGGTCCGTATTTAAAAAAATAGTTGAGTAGCCCTTCAAAGACAAAACGTTGTTTTAAATAATTGGATACGCTATATTATGTTGTATTTCATAACTTTTTTTCTATCTTTCAAAATTAACTCTGTATATGGAGACCCAATATAATTATTATAAATTAAAAAAATGGCCCTATCATCACGAATATTTGCAAAAAATATATTTTCGGTAAATTTTAGTAGCAAAATTTAAATTTAAATCGACTGCTGAAAGTTCTATTAATTTGTCTTTAATTATTTCATGTAACTAAAATTCAAGGAACACGTTTCATTTGTGCCATAAATAGGTATCTTGCGAAAATGTCATGTTATAATTTTTATATTACTTTGATGTGGAATTTTCTTACCGAGTGGAAGAAATTCACTTTCCAACGAGTTATGTACACTATTTTTCCTACGACCTCAACATTTTTAATATTCTAATTTTATTTGTTTTTAGAAAATATTAATCACTATTTTAGGATTTAAAATAACATTTTAAAAACAATCTTTTATTGTTCTTTTAAGAAAATTCTAACATATTTATTAATTTAATTTAAATATTATCTTCAGAAAAGAAGCTTTAATGCCTTTTATATTTCTTCATTCCATGAATTAGTTCTTTTGATTTTTGGGACAGCAGCTTTAAGCAGGTAATTTTAGCCGCCGCCGATATTTCAGGTGGAGTAAATTCCATCAAAAATGTATCACTTTCAATTTTCACTACAATTATTCATAACGATTGACAGACGCTGTGCAAGAAAGTAAAAAAATAATAATAATAAGAATAATACTTTATTCATCCTTTTTGATCATAATACATGATATTGAGACAAATATTTACCGATCGATCGATCAGCTGTTCAACGAAACGCGTAATTTTTGATAAATAGTGCATTAAGTTATACTGAGTGAATGGTTTATTTGTAGTATTTTAAGACTTTTTGTGATTGTTTGAGGTTTTTGATTTGGAAATTACCATAATATACCTGTACATGTAAGTATTTAGACTCAATTGAACCTGTTTTTTGTGTCGTTATTCTAAAATTGAGGTTATTTATTTAGCATATCTTACGTTTTTCAGAAATTTATTGTTTACTTCTGTTTCTGTGTGCTTTTTTTGTGTTTCAGGATGAATATAGCCTAGAGGTATTATCATCTTCACCTCTACTAATATATAATGATATTGGAAGGGAGCTAAATCATATGCCAAAGAAACATACAACAGTTTACTGCTGATAAATTTTATTTCAATTTTTTCAGGATAATAATTGTAATTGTAAAAGTGATTTAAATAAAAAATGATTTCTAAGAACCTACTTTTGATTGATTTATGGTAAAATATATCCTATTCGTTGTTTCAAAATTATTTTTTTAAATATCAAATCAAAATATAAAAAATTAAGAAAATTTTTTCTTGGCTTAAAACACTTCATAGGCCATCAAATGTTTCTGTTGCAAAACTTTTTGTTTTGTTTATCTACTTTGTTTTTTTCAAAATAAACACAAAATGTATATTTTTTAATCCTTTATTTTAATTTCTCTCTCTTTCCACTGGATTAAAACCACTTAGTTGTTAAAAAAGTTTTTTTATTGACGTTTCGGCTTTCCAGATCGAAAGCCGTTATCAAAATGACATAAAATAAATAAATTTACTAGAAACAGAACACTTGATAATCTTGCAAAAATATGACATCAACATAGTATACATAGAATAAGATTTTGAGATTGAAGATGTCAAAATCTGTTTCAATCATATTTTTGTGACGTTTCTGGGAACGAATTTTGAAAGGATAGCGCATTTGCATATTATAAGAGAATTTATACTTCGTCATAAATGAAGTTTTCTTATTAATATTATCATAAGAAAAAACCAGATAAAAACTTATGATACTATCCCGATATAGAGGGTATCCTTTTTGCAATTAACTCTTTTTGTAAAATAGGTATCCAAATTTTTGAAATATCAACCGAACAATTAGAAACACATTCGTTATTATTTAAGCATATCAATGCTGCTTCTTTAACTTTGCGGTTATAATTATTCGGTTCTTTTAATAATCTAGTTGAAAAATTCCATTGTATTTTATGACCAGAATCCCATGCGTGTTCACATATTTTGGATTTTTCGAATTGTTTATTTTTAATGTACGATTGGTGTTCATTAAGTCTAATATGGAAAGGTCTAGATGTTTCTCCTATATAAAATTTATTACATTCGCATGGAATTTTGTAAATACAATTTTTTGTGTTTTGAATTTCATTAAAAGGTTTTGTATTTACTATTAAAGATTTTAATGTATTATTAGTTTGAAAAACTGTTTTTAAATTAAATTTATTGCCAATCCTTCTAATTTTTTTTTTTTTTTTTTTTTTTTTTTTTTTTTCGGATAATTTTGGAATATAAGGGATTTTTACTATATTTGAAAGAATTATTGGGAGGTTTAAATTTTGATCTTTAGTTTTGATGTCTCGGTAAAGTTCACGATTTATAAATTTACTTGGGTAGTTGTTCTTAATCAAGACAGATTTAACATTTAGCTCTATCGGAAAGAGATTTGACAATACCTCGTTTAACACAAATTGAGTGGTTTGAATTAAAATTTAGATATCTATTTGTATGTGTTTCTTTTCTAAAAACTGATGTATCAAAACAATTGTTGTTATTGTGTATTAGTACATCAAGAAACGGTAATTTTTTATTATTTTCAATTTCAATTGTAAATTTAATAGTAGGTTCCGAATTATTAATAGTATATAAAAATGTATCAATATTTTCCCTATCGTGTTGCCAAATTGCAAAGATATCATCTACATATCTAAACCAGACAGAAGGTCTTAAATTTTGTTTGTTTACAATTTCCATTTCAAAATTCTCCATGAAAATATCACACAATTTTGGTGATAAAGGAGAACCCATTGCCATGCCAAAATTTTGCTGATAAAAATCACTATTTAATTGAAAATATGTAGTTTTAATACATAGTTCCAATAATTCTAGAATTGCTGAGACGCTTAATTTAGTTCTATTTATTAATGTATTATCACTTGTCAACTTTTTTCTCACAAGATTAAGAGTTTTATCGACAGGAACATTTGGAAATAAACTGACTACATCAAAACTAACCATTATATCTGAATTTGTAATTTTAATTTTTGATAATTTTTCTAAAAAATGTTTTGAATTTTTGATAAAGGAATTAGTATTTGTTGTTTATGAATTTTGGGTAAACCATAAAAATGTGGAGGTTTACTATAATGAGAAGTAAGAGATCTTTGTTCTTTATCACTTAGGAATTTTTTATTTTTATATAAAGTTTTGTAAATTTTGTTTTCAATACTAGTAGTTGGATCTTTATTTAATTTTGAATTTCGTTAATTTTGTTATCATAATCTGTTTTGTTCATGACAACCGTCGCGTTACCTTTATCTGCCGGTAAAATCTTAATTGTATTGTCATTTTTTAAATTTTTAATTGATTTAAATTCTGCGGAGGTTAAATTTTGATTAATTTTGTAAGATTTTTCTAATTCAATTTTGCAATGTACCTTGTATTCGTTGCTTAAGTCAGTTGGTAAATTTTGAGAAGCGTTTTCTATAGAACTAATAATATCAAATTTTGGTACATATTTTGGAGTTACCTAATAATTTAAACCTTTGGCCAATAATAAATTTTCTGTGTGATTAAGATCTCTACTTGAAATATTTATTACCGTATTTAAATTTTGTTCTGAATTTCTAAGGTTGTAAAAACTTTTTTCTTCAATTAGATTATTAAATTTTCTTAATTGTCTATTTTTGGTACAATTGAATTCTTTCTCATAACTATTTAAAACACAATGGATTATTTTATGGAAATCAAATCTGGATACCTGATTATACAAATATGATTTAATATCCTCGATATCTTTTTCTAAATTAAATTTATTAAACCTATGGAACTGAATCCTCTCTCTTACTATGGCGTGCTCTGCTCTATTTAAAATTCTCCATATCTTGTTGTTCTTTATTGGAGTTTTAAGTTTTAGGCCTTTTGGAATGATCTTGTTTTCTCGGCATTTCATCATGAAACATAAAGAATTTTTACATTTAGCAAATTTTTTATATACATTTTCTAAAATTCTAAAAAATTTACATATTTCCGGTCCATACCGTATTTGTAATTCATTTCGGAAGCTCATTGTGGTTTGTATTTTAATTTCTCTCTCTTTCCACTGGATTAAAACCACTTAGTTGTTAAAAAAGTTTTTTTATTGACGTTTCGGCTTTCCTTTATTTTAACATAAGTTCAAAGCTAACTTTGAATTATTCAGTTTTAGTAGTATTTAACATTTTATTATAATAATTCATTACTAATTGTAACTGTATAATTATTGAAAACAGGTGTTGTACAAGAGGGGAACATAATAATGGTATTTTTAAAATTATGATGTGACAAAGGTTTTATTTTACTGAATATTACCTTTAGAAAAATGATAAGTTGAAATATCAGCAATGATGTACACACCTAATTAGCTTTTAAGTTTACATATATAAAAGTACAACTGTACACAGTTTGTAAGGACAAGTTTACTTAGTTTATAGGCAACACTTTGCTGTCTTCTAACTAACCATCATTCCTTGCACATTTAATGGTTTTAACATCAAGTGGCTTACTGGGCAAATGATGTGATGGCACACCCTTTTTGCACTACTTGGGTGCTATTTTGTTTGAATTCCTGCAAACATTTCAGTAGTAATCAAGAAAACTTTTCCCGGAATTTACGACGATCAACTTCCTCGATGACACCTTTTTTGTTGCTTCTTGGGTGGATCATAATGGAAGTGTAATTCCGGATTTTTAGATTTCCTAGAGGTATACCCATAAACGCAATAGTTTGTATTATTTTTATTGGGCATTTTTAACGTTTAACTAACAAATAACAGCAAAATACACGAAGCACAAAATCAAAACGCACGTTCGACTTGCAGGTAAACAAACAAAATTATGCTTTTCGTGAAGGTTCAAATTAATACCGGTGGTGTCGCTTCAAAGTTGTGCTCGTCTCAATAGGACAGGCCAAACATAGATTGTACATTAAAGCAGCATGCACCTTAAAATGTTACTTACATAAAAGCTAGTTAAATTAAAATCGTCTGTTTAAAAACTCTGGTACATCATAGAAAAACATTCTTCAATTAAAATTTTTTTAAGTTTTCGTTTGAAAACATTGAAATTGCTCTCATATCTCATACAGGTAGGTAAATGATTTAGGAATTGAATTCCTTTATAGACAGGACTTTTTTCAACTACTGACGAAACAGGTTGTGGAGGTCGGATAAGCTTGCCAGACCTGGTCGGGTAATCGTGGAAATCAGAATTTAGGTTAAAATCATTAAAATTACTTTTTGTGTATAATATGCACTTGTAGATGTAAATAGAATAAAATGTGAGGATACCGAACTCTTTAAAATGATTTCTGCATGTTTGTCTATAATCTAGATAAAAAATCCTTTTCTGGGAAATAAAAACCCGTGAGGCATTGGCCGCAGCTCCCCAAAGTATGACATTATACGACATGTGGGAGTATACTAATATTCATCTTTAAGATTAGCTCATCTAGAGATTCAGCATCAATCGCTAATGTCGTGTCATCTGCATATAGTATCAAAGGATTAGTGCTAACATATTTAGAGAGATCATTTATGTATAATAAAAATATCAGTGGACCTAAAATTGATCCTTGAGGTACGCCAATTTCTACAAGTTGTGGAAGGGACTGATCTTCAATTCAAACAATAATTTTTCTAGCTTCCAAGTATGATTTTAGCCACAATAGAAAGCCCCGAAATCCTAAATCTCGTAGTTTATTTATTGTTATAGCAGTACTAACCGAGTTAAAAACCTTTGAAAGATCAAAGAAAAGTGCACCCACATACCTTTTCATATCCAATGAGGTGTGGATAAGATTAAGTATGCACTCTCCGTTGATCTGCCAGGTAGGAAACCATGTTGATGGTCAGATATAACATTATACTTTTCTATTAGGCGATAATTACCAAGACTAAGAAGGCTACCTTTCTTATGTATTGGTGTAACAATTCCTATCTTTAGATTAAATGGAAACGTTTCTGTTTCTACTGAGTAATTAATAATGTCTGCTAGAGTGCAAGCAATTTGTGGACCTATACTTTTAATAATCTCTGTTTAAAGACAGTCAACACCCTGGGCATTAACATTTTTCAGGCAATTAATTACATCCAACACATCTTCAGGGATAACAGGATTGAAATAAAAAGTAGTTGTATAATTTTTAAAACTATTGCCAGTAAATTGAGTATTTATTGCTTTTTTAGTGTTCGTTGCAAAGAAAGTGGCAAACAAATTAGCAATTTCGTATTTATTTCGCTTTATTTCTCCATTTAAATCCACGGCATCAATTGTAGTATGTCTCTTTTTTCCCTATTTTTGTTTTACTATTCGCCTTATATTCGGAAATTGCCATTTTCATAGGTGGTCGTAGGAAAAAATATTATTTATTTTGTTGGACTCTATTTTTATAAACCCGAATAATAAAATCGTGTCATAGTTTTTTGTCCAGTAGTATTTACATATAAAATAATAGTAATAAAAAATTTTTGACAGCGACTTTCGAAGTAAAGTCGAAACGTTGAAAGTAAAACCTTTTTTTATTCAAATAAGTGGTTTTATTTCCAACTAGAAGAATAATTAAAGTACCAGAAGCCACTATGAACTACAGAAATAAATGAAGAAAATGATTTTCATATATTAAGTGTAATTCTCCGCAGTCATTTCCTATAGCGTTCTTAAGTGGTAAATAGTAGTTGATGCCAATGACACCGAGAAAATAATAATAGTTCATATTTGTGTGTTCACACTGTGTAACTGTCTGGAAATGTAAAAAAACCGTCAATATTTATTTATAATGTTTTATTGTAATTAATGGGTATCTTTAACTATAATAACAATTTTTCAATTATTTACGATTTTTATTCCTTCATTGTCTGCATCTCTCATTTACATCCTTGTTGTTATTGAAACTAACAACATAAAAATCATCATATTAGTCTTAACTTTGACGTTATATGCGCAACAAACAACGATCTCATCCTGTTTTATAAAATTTACGAAATTATTAAGAAAAGTCCGATTAAGGATGTGCTCATCTTCTGTGCCAAATAAGTGGAAGGGGCAGTTGCGGATTTGATAGTTATATATAGATGATGATGATGATTATGGAACTGTATAATATTTATTTGGAAATTTGAATGATTTTAGTTAGTTTGGTGTTTTTAAATGTACAATAAGTTTTAACAAAATGAAAACAGTTTTATCCTTGGTAAGTTCTACTTTCAATAGTAAATAAGTGAATATATTACTCGAGCATGTACGAGATAGGTAAAAAACAAAATCCTTATTACAATTTTTGCATATCGAAGTTGTAAAATTCTCAAATAGAAAGTGAAAGATCATTTAAAATTTCACATGAGAAATGGAACCTCGTTCCGAAAATCGCTTTTGTTTTGAAAATTCCATTACTGTTACTTTTATGTTTATTTAATGAATACAAAAATGAATTTGACTGATTAAATAAGTGCTAGGTAACTAGGCCAAATCTAATCTTCTAATATGTCTATTGATTGATTGATCTGATATAACTTATGATAAATGCCAGAAACATTTCTAAGAATTCTTAAGTACTTTGGCATTTTTGCACATTTTTTGTTGTAACTCTTTTTTTACAATTGATATTATGTTCCAAGTAAGGAAGGATTACATTTTCAATATTAAATAAATCGTAACTTATTAGTAAAACAAAATTCTTTGTTTCAAAGGAAAGTGTTTATGTTCTCTTTAGAAATGATTTTTTCGTATCAAATAAGAATCGATAGGGTGCAATAAGAAAAATCTTCAAGGTCATTTTTAATCAGAACAATCCTGTTACTTTTATACAGGGTGTCCCATTAAGAATGGGACATAGAACAACCGCAGATTCTCCAATTCAAAATAAAACGATTAAGCGAAATATGTTTAGATAAAATGTTACTCGTTTCCGAAATACGGGGTGTTGAAGTTGAAAACTGAAAAATTATTAATGGCCATAATTTTTTTAATACACCGTATAATTTTACTCAAATCGGCACACTTGTTAAATATCATAAAATGCACCTAACAATAAAAAAACAGTTCAGTACGCTCTACCAGTGGCGTACGGCAGGAGTAAGTAATGCTTGTACCCCTTCTAAATGTTACGCCGCTGTCTAAATTTTAATTTTGACTATAATTTTAATTTTTTTGATATTTTCTAATAATGTATACTTGTTAGTTTGTTGTAAAGTCATTGTTTTTCGAGATATTCGCAGTTAAAGATAGATAGACATGTACTTTTTATTTGTATTATTATTAATAATATTCATTTTTACAATTAATGAGATTCGCGACCAAACAGCTTTATTCTATTTTTTTTTATTTTTTTGTTCTGATTTGTAATGTTAAGTTCCTAATAGGCACGTTGCGATTGTGAGAATATTTATTAATTTATAATTAAAAATTTTGACAGCAGGCTTTGATTTATAATGAAGTTCTGTCACTGTCAGTTAAACATTTTCGTAGTAACTATCTGTTGCCGATAAGTGATTATTGTTATTAATAACTGTAATATTATTAGATGTGCTACCATCTATGGTAAAAAGAGAGTATTGACATTAAATTTTGACTGAATCTAGTCAAGATGTCACTCTCTTCTTTTTTATCCCTTTCAGAGATTAATACAAAGTGAGTAAACCAGTAAGCAATTTTAATTTATTAGATTCGACATCCTAAGACCGGTTTCTGCCTTTCGGCTTCATGAGTTAGGCTTTTCGAATCCAATAAATAAAATTCCAAACTCGTACAAGTCAATAGCTATATCTGCTATGAGATAACATTTTTAGATGTGCTACCATCTATGGTAAGAAGAGAGTATTGACATTAAATTTTGACTGAATCTAGTCAAGATGTCACTCTCTTCTTTTTTATCCCTTTCAGAGATTAATACAAAGTGAGTAAACCAGAAAGCAATTTTAATTTATTAGATTCGACATCCTAAGACCGGTTTCTGCCTTTCGGCTTCATGAGTTAGGCTTTTCGAATCCAATAAATAAAATTCCAAACTCGTACAAGTCAATAGCTATATCTGCTACAAGATAACATAGATGGTAGCACATCTAAAAATGTTATCTTGTACGAGTTTGGAATTTTATTTATTGGATTCGAAAAGCATAACTGATGAAGCCGAAAGGCAGAAACCGGTCTTAGGATGTCGAATCTAATAAATTAAAATTCCTTACTGGTTTACTGTAATATTATTGTAAAATGCCACGTCATAACGAATTTTCCAATTTCGAAATGAGGGACATGGTTTGTATTTATGCCCAGAATAATTTTAATGGTAGAGCTGCTACTAGGCGATATTCAGAATTGTATCCAAATAGGCAACAACCAGGACACATCATTTTCAAATGTCTGTATGACAGGTTGGGTGAAAAGGGTGCCTTTAACTGCGAATATTTCGAAAAACAATGACTTTACAACAAACTAACAAGTGTACATTATTGACTTAGAAAATATCAAAAAAATTAAAATTATAGTCAAAATTAAAATTTAGACAGCGGCGTAACATTTAGAAGGGGTACAAGCATTACTTACTCCTGCCGTACGCCACTGGTAGAGGGTACTGACCTGTTTTTTTACTGTTAGGTGCATTTTATGATATTTAACAAGTGTGCCGATTTGAGTAAAATTATACGGTGTATTAAAAAAATTATGGCCATTAATAATTTTTCAGTTTTCAAATTTCGGAAACGAGTAACATTTTATCTAAGCATATCTCGCTTAATTGTTTTATTTTGAATTGGAGAATCTGCGGTTGTTCTATGTCCCATTCTTAATGGGACACCCTGTATAGTTAACACAAATTAATTCGCACATGATGACATAAACAAAATTAACATAACATTGTTCACACTATGCCTCTAATGTTATCCAATGTTGGATATACATCAATTGGTCACAACGTGTAGGAATTAAATACGAATGTGAAGTTATTCTATTCTGCTACTTGCGACGTTTGACCGGCCTAAAAAGCGGACTTCTCGAAAGCGTTTGATACTGGTTTTTTACGATATGTGGCTGAAATATGCGTCCTATCGAAAAAAGTTTCATGTAAACGTTGTAGATAATTAAAAAATCTAAAACTTTTATATTAATTATTTTTCAACATGACCTCAAAATTATCGAGAAAACAATAAAAACCATTTTTTTCGTTTTTAATTTTTATCTCCCGCAAAAATAATTTTTTTTTTATGAAACTTGGTGAAAACATTCTTCTTTATGTTTTAAATAAGCTGTAATTTTTTCAAAGCAAAATATTCATTTTTCGATTTTATACGAATTAAAATAAAAAAAAGCCTATTTTTCAATCGAAAAAGTTCACTAATAAAGTTTCCATTTTTAACTTTATCAGTCCTCATTTTTTTCGTTGAAACCTCGACTTTAAGATGGTATGAATAAAATATATTGTTCGTATTGAAAAATATCGTTAAAAATGTATAATACCAAAAAACTACTTTTTCATAATCGATTTTTCAATTAATCTAGACAATTTTTTATTTCTTATTGCAAATAAGCATTGAAATTTATGAACTGTGTCAAACGACATATTCAATACGGAGACTGACCATAGGACAAAACAATACTTCAACAGCCCTTTCAAAGTGTCAATTATAGACAGGACTGAAAAAAATACTACAACCTTCAAGGTAAGGTCTGGTATACAGACGGATCCAAAACCAAGAAGGGAGTAGGAGCAGGGATATACTTCAAGCGGAGATATTCGCAATTCTTCTGCAATGAGTCAGAGAAAGTAATAGGAGAAGTCTCAAAAACCAACAGATCCTAATCATGTCAGACACTCAAGCGACACTTAAGGCAATTTCAAGCCAGGAAGTGACGTCTAAACTGGTATGGGAATGCATCAAAGAACTGAAAGTCCTAGGAGACCAGAACAGATTAGTGCTGGCCTGGGTACCTGGACATTAGGGTATCGATGGGAATGAAAAAGCTGATCAACTTGCAAAAAGGGGAGCAGGAGAAATACCCGATACAGAACAGACCCCCGAAGTACCGAAATGTGCAGTCCGAGGGGCTATAAAAACCTGGATCAGGGAAAGACACCTTCAACACTGGCAAAATGTATCAGTACAAAAGCACGGAAAATCCTTCATAGGAAGACCGTGCTCTAAAAGAACAGCTGAACTACTCTTACTGAGCAGAAGTAAGCTGATAGTGATAACAGGACTCGTGACTTGTCATTCACCAGTAAAAGAGCTCTTAAACAAAATTGGACTGTACAATGGAGATCTTAGGTGCATGCAATAAGGAACATATACTTATGCGACAAACACTTTTTGGGCAACCAACATTAGACCCAAAAAGTTTTAACAGACACCCAGTAAAAGAACTGCTCAAATTAGTGCGGGTACAAGATCTTGAATCAGACCTAAATAAGTATCATTCTCATTTTCTTCTGTAGGCTGTCGACCTGAAACTTTTCCGTGAAATCAATGACTCTGCTGATACTCTCCTCTTACAGAAGGATTTAAATGGTTTTGAAAAGTGTTTTTATATTATTTTTTCGTGACGAAATACCCACGAGAACAGTGAATACTCGATTGAAGACCTCAGATTAACGCAGAAAGAGAATGTTAAAGACCTGGAGTTTTCCGTTGAAATAAAATAAATAAATAAATAACCGTCTTTAATAATATAATTTGATACATCACATTCTTTTTCAAAATCGCTTTAATGATTTATTTACTTCTTACGTCTGCAGCCTTAAATCAGGAAGCTATTTAAATAGAAATACTATTTAAAAGTTTATTGAATAAAAAATTATGTGATTATCCTTCAAATCAACTATCAAAAAATAGAACAACTGATAACTAATCATTACTTTAATATTACCACCTGTAGTTTACTGTATTAATCCATGATGCAAACATTTTTTTATTTTGTTAAATTATCAAAGCTAACTAAATTATATATTTCCGAATAAATTATTTATGTTTTCAATGCTAAATTAAATTAAAAAAATAGGATATGTTCATTTAATTTTTACTTTTGGTGAAATAATTGACTGCTATCGTTATTTTGTGTTCTGTATAAACTTTGTTATTCTTTTCCAGCGCCACTTTATGAGCACCCAATAGTCGGCGTTAATAAAATGTTTTTTGAATAAAAATTTATAAATTGTAACACAAATACGTGAATCAAAATTATGAAAAACTCTTGTGTTAAGTCTAGAAAAAAAATTTGTCGAAAAATTTCAAATCTAGCCAATCAACACAAAAAGGCAAAATACGAATTAATATCGAAAAATTAATAACAACTTAGGTGGATCTAAATCGTAGTTATGCATCTTTAACGATCTGGCAAACGCATTCAACACAGTACCGATTTGTATGTTCTCGTCTATGAACACGTTAGTATGTACTCGTATTAACGTTCAATTTACTCAAGATTTTATTAGTGAAATTAATAAATAATTTTCAAAATATAAAACAAGTTATTTCTGACTGAAGAGAATGCCAGTATGTTTTCACGTTTGTAAGACCTAAAATTTAAATTAAAATCTTTAGAACCCTCGTATTGCTCGTTTTTAGGTTCTTGTATAAAATCTGTATATGAAAATTTTATTGTTTTTTGACCATAGATCTGTTAAAAAATTGAAAAAAATATTAGCATTCACTTCAACATGATATAATTTTTTGAATAAAATAAACTCTTATTTCTTAAATGTGCTACCATCTATAAATGGAGCTTAGGATGTCGAATCGGATAAATTAAATTCCTAACTCGTTTGCTAACCTCTCTAAGTTTCTTTCTTCCTGCTATCAACGAGTTATTATATATTGTTATGGTATAATTTTTCTTTATTATTATTAAACACACATAAAGGCATGTAGTATATTACAACATGATCAACAGTGACCAATGAGCAATTAATTCTTACTTAATCTAATAGAGTTTGAAACTTAAAACTGAGGTATACTCATTAGCGTTCCTTAGGTTCTGTAGAATGGATTGCACTAAACTTTAACGTGCACACACAAGCTCTAAGCACTAAAAACACTAAACTAACTCAAAGGTTGATCCTCTTAAGTCTTCTTTCTATCCCAGTATTGTCAAGGAGCCGGATAGCCTCGACATTGATATGATGATGAAGTCTTTCTTCATGACTCTCAGCTAATTTCTTGATGGTCTGATCACTATTGCGAATGTACCAAGGGGCATCTACTATGTTCCTCAGTGCTTTGTTTTGAAATCTTTGGATGATTGCTAAGTTGCTTGCTTTGGTGCATCCATACAGGCTTAAGTATCTGCTTATAAAGCATAAGCTTATTATGTAGAGACAGAGTGGAGTTTCTTCCCATTAGCTAATACATTTTTCTATATTTCAGTCCAAGTTTTTCTCTTTTCTTTTTAACATGCACTTTCCATCGGAGCTTGGCATCTAAGTAAGTATTTTGCTGTGTTTGAATATGGAATCAGGTTATTGTTTATTCTGACTGGAATATGATCTATCCTTTTGTTTGTAAAGTTAATGTGGAGTGATTTAGTTTCATTAAGTTTAATTTTCTATCTATTCCTCCAGTCATAGATAAGGTGGACAGCTGTTTGCAGCTTGTGGGTTGCTTCTTCATTGCTCTTTCCTACTGCTAGAATAATTCTAACTCTGGAATATCACATGTGTACAGTAAGTATAGGACAGGTCCTAGGACACTTCCTTGTGGTACTCCAGCCTTAATTTCTTTAAGATCGGAATAGGCTTCTTCTTGCCTAATTCTAAAGTATCTTTCCGACAAATATGAATGGAGGATATCTGTATATTGTTTTGGAAGAAAAAGCTTGTATTATATCTTCAAACCTTATCAAACGCTTGTGCTACACCAAAAAAGATAGTAGCACAAATGTTTTTCTCTCCAACGATTTCTCTATGATGTTGGTTATTCTATGAACTTGGTTGATCGTCTAATTGTAAATCCAAATTGGCGATCAGGGATAATTTCTCTTTCTTCAGTAAGTGGTTCTCAAATAGTTTCGGCAGTAATGAGATCGGTCTGTATGACGATGCCTCATGTGGTGGTTTCCCTGGCTTGGGTATCATTATGACTTCCGTAATTTTCCAAAGGCTGGTTAGTTAGTTAGTTAAATTATTGCTTTTTTGGGTAATTGTTTTAAAATTTCTCCAGTAGTTAGGCCAAAACCTGGAGCTTTTTTCGGATTGATATTTTATTTATTTCGGTAATTACTTCTTTGGGAGAGGTAAATTCTATTTCTTGATCATGGTATAAATAAAATCAAAATTAAAATAAGGTTACTAACAATATTATAAATAAACAGTACAATACCTTTAAATAAAATAGTTTATCTACAACTGTCATTATATGGATGTATTATTTGCGTATCTAAGGCAACATAAGACAATCCATATTACACATGTGAAAATATATTCATATTACACGGTATTTGTCTATTAGCCGGAATAGAATTAAAAATCATTAGATCTAGTAGGTACGCGTTTGTCAAATTAGTTGACAGTTATTCATTGTTCCCGATTCTTTTTTGAAACCAAACTTAAAATTAACAGTTTTAAGCCCGTTTTAAGTGTATATCAAGTGAAAATATGGAAGACGATGATTACATGGAACTAACACCTCCCGAAATCCGCGACGCTGCTAAAGTGGGGTCGTTGGAATTACTACCCGAGATATCGAGGAAAAATTATGAAATTGCATACAACAAATTTATATCGTGGATACAAACAAAAAATGTATCCTCTTTTTCCGAAGACACCTTGCTTGTATATTTTACGGAAATTGCAACTAAATACAAATCGTCTACTTTATGGACAAACTACTCCATGCTAAAAAGCACGATAAGCATCAAGCACAATGTCGACGTTGATAAATATCCGAGATTACGTGCTTTGTTGAAAAGGCGATCTGAAAATTACGAACCTAAGAAATCTGAAGCTCTGACCGGTGAACAAATTGACAGGTTTATAAAGGAAGCCCCAGATTTTAAATATCTTGGAACAAAGGTAAAAATTCGAATCGAAAATGTAAATTCTTAACACACTTTTTTAAGGTTGCCTTGATTATGGGGGTAATGGGTGCTTGCCGATCCTGTGAATTAAAGAATATGAAAATTGAGGATTTAAGATGTTTTGAGGGATGTTTTCAAGTAAACGTGCCACTAACAAAAACCAAAGTCCCAAGAAATTTTACAATTGTGGATGATTTTTTCAAAATCGTTAAAAAATATATAGACCTCCGGCCTGAAAATGCACCACAAGATTTCTTCCTCAATTTCCAAAAAGGAAAGTGTACTAAACAAGTAATGGAAATAAACAAGTTTGGCGCAATGGGAAAGCAAATTGCAACGTTTTTACAATTACCAAACCCTGAGAGATATACTGGCCATTGCCTCAGGCGTTCATCTGCAACATTGGTTGCTGATTCTGGAGCTTGAATGACAACATTGAAACGTCATGGAGGCTGGAAATCCGCCTCCACAGCAGAAGGGTACATCGCCAAATCAAAAAAGAACAAAATACAAACAGCTGAAGCAATTTTAAGTCAAATCAATAATGATAATTGTGTTGGCCTAAATAATCCATCATATTCTGCCAGTAATCGTCATGATTCTGTACTCATTAATAGCAACAGTAATTTTTCTTTAACTACCAGTAATCTTATTGATGTTGCCGGAGCCATTAATATTTCAAATTGTAATGTTACTATTAATTATATCAATAAATAACTTTTAACGAGTTCCTGTATAAATTGGCTTTTTATTTCACACGGGGGCTTAAATACCCCTCATTTGAAAGGTCTTTAAATTATGAACAATTTTGTCAATTCTATTTATAACAGCTTGAAAGAAATTTTTCTAAAAATCACCTTTTCGTTTTCGGTGAGCACCCGTATTCAGTTGTAGATAAAGTATAGTATTAAATTCGTGTATAATGGGCCATACTACACTTGTTAAATAATATACTATTAATCACAGAAACGTTGACTTCAACTTTCAAAAAAATAAAAAAACAGTATTGCCAATTTAAAATATAATATGAAAATTTATCTGACTTGAGTTAAAAAAAAATTATGGGGTTTTAAAAAAAATAAGTTGTTGATTAGTTACCAAAAAAAAAGGGTGAAAAATAAAATTGTCTGAAGAATAAAAATAAAAAGTTTTACGAATGATATAATTTTTACCAAAATTATATACATACCTATGATGTTGTATTACCTTAAGCAAAGAAAATAAGGTAAAGTGAAAATAAATGTTCAAATTTATATCAAGTAAATGTACCATACTGAGTAACTGAAAGGAAAGACATTATATAAACTGTTGGAAAAGGAGTTAATTTGCAAATAGTTTATAGAAGATTAAGAAACAATTTTTTTTTTTTTGAAAGGATAGCGCATTTGCATATTATAAGAGAATTTATACTTCGTCATAAATGAAGTTTTCTTATTAATATTATCATAAGAAAAAACCAGATAAAAACTTATGATACTATCCCGATATAGAGGGTATCCTTTTTGCAATTAACTCTTTTTGTAAAATAGGTATCCAAATTTTTGAAATATCAACCGAACAATTAGAAACACATTCGTTATTATTTAAGCATATCAATGCTGCTTCTTTAACTTTGCGGTTATAATTATTCGGTTCTTTTAATAATCTAGTTGAAAAATTCCATTGTATTTTATGACCAGAATCCCATGCGTGTTCACATATTTTGGATTTTTCGAATTGTTTATTTTTAATGTACGATTGGTGTTCATTAAGTCTAATATGAAAAGGTCTAGATGTTTCTCCTATATAAAATTTATTACATTCGCATGGAATTTTGTAAATACAATTTTTTGTGTTTTGAATTTCATTAAAAGGTTTTGTATTTACTATTAAAGATTTTAATGTATTATTAGTTTGAAAAACTGTTTTTAAATTAAATTTATTGCCAATCCTTCTAATTTTTTCGGATAATTTTGGAATATAAGGGATTTTTACTATATTTGAAAGAATTATTGGGGGGTTTAAATTTTGATCTTTAGTTTTGATGTCTCGGTAAAGTTCACGATTTATAAATTTACTTGGGTAGTTGTTCTTAATCAAGACAGATTTAACAAGTGATAATTCATTATTTAAGATATTGTCATTTGAACAAATTGTTTTTGCTCTATCGGAAAGAGATTTGACAATACCTCGTTTAACACAAATTGAGTGGTTTGAATTAAAATTTAGATATCTATTTGTATGTGTTTCTTTTCTAAAAACTGATGTATCAAAACAATTGTTGTTATTGTGTATTAGTACATCAAGAAACGGTAATTTTTTATTATTTTCAATTTCAATTGTAAATTTAATAGTAGGTTCCGAATTATTAATAGTATATAAAAATGTATCAATATTTTCCCTATCGTGTTGTCAAATTGCAAAGATATCATCTACATATCTAAACCAGACAGAAGGTCTTAAATTTTGTTTGTTTACAATTTCCATTTCAAAATTCTCCATGAAAATATCACACAATTTTGGTGATAAAGGAGAACCCATTGCCATGCCAAAATTTTGCTGATATGATAGTATCATAAGTTTTTATCTGGTTTTTTCTTATGATAATATTAATAAGAAAACTTCATTTATGACGAAGTATAACTTCTCTTATAATATGCAAATGCGCTATCCTTTCAAAAAAAAAAAATTCGTTCCCAGAAACGTCACAAAAATATGATTGAAACAGATTTTGACATCTTCAATCTCAAAATCTTATTCTATGTATACTATGTTGATGTCATATTTTTGCAAGATTATCAAGTGTTCTGTTTCTAGTAAATTTATTTATTTTATGTCATTTTGATAACGGCTTTCGATCTGGAAAGCCGAAACGTCAATAAAAATCTTTTTTAACAACTAAGTGGTTTTAATCCAGTGGAAAGAGAGAGAAATTAAGAAACAAGACAAAATAATAAGAAATGAGAATGAAGCGGATTACAGAAAATTAAAATAAAAGAAAATTTTATTTTAAAGAGTGGCAACTTATTTTTTTTTCAAGTGTTAATAATAATTTTAATTGTTCCATTTAACATAAGTAATTGCATATTCCAACCAACCTAAATAATCGTTCCATGTTTAACCTTATACTTAATAGAAAAAGTATATAATTTTTGTAAAATATAAAATGTAAAATATAAAATATAGAATAAAGTATTATAAGGGAAGTTCAACAAATATATAATTTTTGATTATACTAAAAGATAGTTGTACTAATTATTTTTTTGAAACTACTAGAAAATACAATTCTAATTACAAAGTGATTTTCAAAAGTTAATTACAAAAGAAAAATAAAAATATTATAAAAAGAAAATAAATAATTAGTTAAATATTATTATTAAAATAAAAAATTTATTTGTAACTTGTCAAAACCCTACAAGGTACAAATAAGAGATAGAAACCCTGAGATATACCAAATTTATAATCATAACAAAAATTAAAAATTAATATAAGAAGTTAAAATTAAATTAAAATAAAAATTAAATTAAAACCATAAATAAAACATCACGTCAAAGTTTTATAATAAAATAATAACATAACAATATATGTTATAAATAAAGAAGTTTTTTGCTTTTTGACCATCTACGAATATCCGTGACCTATGAAAACAAAAATGAAATATCAAAGGTTTGTTAAGCAATAAAAATATTTACAAACTTCGTAGTATCTTTAATTAGAGGCTTTTGCAAAATAGTTATATAGAAAAATTCTTTATTTTATTGACCGTTGTTAATCGCAGAAATGTAAGAAAATATTACTATTCACATCAGTAAGAACTAAAATTTAAATAAACATATTTACAACCCTCTTAGTTCTTAATATAAAACCGTAAAAAAATTGAAAAAATGTTCACTTGAGCAAGAAATAAAAATGTTTATAATCATTTTAGTTGTTTTATTTGGAACCATGTGTAAAATCGGTTTATTGAAAATTTGTTTTTTGATCATTGATCGATTTCCGTGAAAGAAGTAAAAAAAAGTACCTACTTCTTAATCTTTTTTACAATGAAGTTTGTTTAATTGTTTTATTATTATGGATAGATGAAGGTCTAAAATATTTCAGTTAGTTTCATTAAAACATTGACTATTATAATTAATACAAACACATATCTAACGAGCCGATACAGACAAATACACTGAACACACGCAAGATTTTGTATTTTATGGCCATGAAGTAGGTACGCCCATTAAAAATGTTGGTAAAATATGTTACATTAGACAATATAATTTATTTATGTACCAAGGGTATAAATAGACGTTTATTCCCTGAGAGCGACGATTTTACAAACACGAGGGCCTCTGGCCCAAGGGTTTGTAAGTCGCTCGAGGACATACATCTCTATTTATACCAGCGGTGCATACAAAATTGTATGTCATACTAGTTCATTATTATTGCATACACAATGTAAATTAGTATTTTAGTAACATTATTGTCATTTTATCGTAGTAGGCTATATCGTTGCTAGGTACATACTAATAATAATAAATGTTAGTTTAAATGTGTCAAACTTAACTCAGAATGAATACAATTTCTGAAATTCAGTATGAAATAATAAAAAACCTGAAAAGGCCACTCAAAATACCGAAAGGTTATGAAATAAGTTATTTGTCTTTATGGCACGCGCGGGCATTAAGTACAGCATTATGTAGTTGGTAACTAAGCAATAAAAACACAATATTGAACTAGTATTACATAAAGAGTTTTTCTAAATTGGCGGTGTAGGTATCTCTAAAATATAACCTCAAATAAAAATGTTGAAAACTTGAGAATATTTTTTACTACTATTTTTTTTCTCTTATATGTGACTACAATGTATGTTTCGATTATCTAATCTGGATCAGCCGTTTTCGAAAAAAAAATATAATTTTGATTCCTCCCGGGCCCGGAGTTTTCGATTTCAATCGAAATCTTAAAATCCGGAGAAAGTTACATTAAACATGCATCTGACACATTTGGGGGGGGGGGGCGTAAATCATTCCCCACGGGCCCGGATTTTCTTTCGAAGGCTCTGCAGGGGACGAGCCACTCCATCACTCTGTTTTGCGTTAGGTTCTATAGGTCCAGACATTTATCTATAACGCCGCATATAAATATACAACGCGTTCAATTACAGTTTGTGTACAATAATAGTACATTAAGCAACGCATTTCATATGGCATTCTGTTATGACACGAGTCCAAGTTTAAAAAACGAATCGCGCAGCTATGAGTTTTTTAAAGAACGAGTGTCACAACAGCAATATGAAATAAGTTGCTTATAATACTTTTTATATTTTGCCATTTTATTAATTTTTTAATAAATTTATACTTGGCATATTATAGAGAAGTTTGCTTTAAAAAAAATGAGTTGGTAACACTGTTGTAGAATTTTTAAAATTGGACAGATTTGAAATTTAAATTTTTTGAATTCATTTTTAACGAATAAATCGTTTTTTTTTTTCAAATGGTACCTACCGAGGGCCATCTTGCCATTCGATAAGAATGTAATTACCAATTCAACGATATACATTATGTACGATTTTCTTTTTGTTGAAACCTAAACATAATCATTTCTTGAAAAAAAAAATCTGAGAATTTGAATTTTTTTATTGAAAAATAAAACAAAATGGCACCACTGTCGTATGTAATTTGAGCTATAGAATTCAAAAAATATCAATATTATAGGGTATTCCATTTAAAAAATCGAAGTTGGTGACATTTCTGGCGAAACCGGAAGTCGGCCATTTTTTTATGACCTAACCTGACCTGTCAATCCAAAATAGGGTCTCATATCTATGTACCAAATTTTATTGAAATCGGTTGAAAAGTGTAGGAGATATAGGCATGGCCCTAGTCTCATTGTCACCCGGTATACTGAAATGATTGTTAAAATTATAAGGAGTTTTTTACTTTTTAATACCCTTTATTTTTGTCACATCTGACCTCTTTTTTTCATCCCCAAAACAAAACATCTCATAAACAAACAGGTCACTTCTTTTTTTAAGACTCCTTTACATAATTTTTTTTCATTTCGGAAGCTCATAGTGGTTTGTATTTTAATTTCTCTCTCTCTCTCTCTCTCTAATTTTTTTTATTCTTTTAAAATAAACTTCCCATAATTTTGTCTCACTTTTTAAACCATAACCACATTCCCAAAATTTTAATTTTTATTTTTCCCACTAATATCTTGTATTTTTCTTTGATTTGTTTTCGTATTCTTAAATTCTCTTCCTCTGCTATTTCAAAATTCATTATTATTCATTCATTTAAATTTTCTTCCAATATTCGGATATTTTTATTATTATTGATAATGTCTCTTACTATTTTCTTTATCTCTTCTTTATTTAATTTGTTCTCAGTTTCTTTTACTTTCATTTCTTTTTTCATCTATTCCCCAAATCTTCTTTGATTTCTTCTTTCATATTTAACATTTCCCAAATCTTATTTAATATTATTTATTATATCTTCCATATTACCAATTTTGTTTTCTATGTTTCTATAAAAATATTTTTTAATTTAATCTTCCATCTGTGATAATTTCTTTTAATTTTATTTCTCAATATCGTTTCCCTTTCCTTTTCTTGTTGTTTTATTTCTTCATGTTTATTTTCCATTTGTGCTAATTTTATTTGTGAAATTTCATTAATTTCTTCCCTCCTGATTTTATTCTTTAAAATTTCTTCTTTGAAGGATTTGTCTAAATTTTTAACATTTTTCTGCTTCTGTAATTCTTTTACCTCTATTATTCTTATAATCATTTCTTTTTTACTATCTTTTCTTGTTTCTTCTATAATTATCTGTATCTTTTCTTAAATCTTGTCTGATTTCTTCTAAACTATTTGCTACACTTCTTATTTCTTTTTTCATAATTTCCTCTAAATACATTATATCAGTTTTCAAATCTTTCTTCAATTCTATCATATCCATTCGAATACCTATTTTTATCTCTTCCTTATTTCTTTCCATATTCTTTTCCATGTTTTCTTGATTTCTTTCCATATTTTTTTATCTTCCTTGATTTCTGTTTATTATTTTGATTCTTTGCAATCAACATTTGCATGACTCGTTCTTCTGATCTTCTATCTTCTCTTAGATCCATGTTATATATATCTTTTTAAATTATAAATTAAAATTTAGGCAATTAATGAATTAAATAATTTAATTGCCCACGTTGGGGCGCCTATTGAAACTATAAGAATTTTTCCTTTTTTAAATACTCTTTATTTTTGTCACATCTAAAATATTTTTAATCTCAAAAAACAAAACATCTCATAAACAAAAATGTCACTTCTTTTTTTTAAGACTCCTTCATAATTTTTTTTTATTCTTTTAAAATAAACTTCCCATACTTTTGTCTAACTTTTTAAACCATAACAATTCAAGTGTTATATGACAATGAGTGAAACATAGATTTATCAGTAGTAATACCCCTAGGGCCTTGATAATACCGAGATAATTTTGTCATAGAGAATGCTGTAAGCGTGTTGCTTGATAATAGCCCGAGGCCGAATTAATTTTTAATCAAAAACTTGACTTGTTGAAAACACCAAACTGAAAACACCACATGTAGGGTGTTATCGCTGTAATCCATAGCTGATTGGATGAAATTTGACACATGACTTTAAATTAAGCAATTTGATTGGTTACTATAGTTAGTAAAAAATTATCACTATAATCGAAAGTCAGATCGGCAATCATCTGAGCCACCAAAAACGCGAATGTCAGCTAGTAGGGTTTTGGTATCCGTATTTTGGGATGCGCACGGTATTTTGTTCATCTATTGCCTTGAGAAAAAAGGATCTTCAATAGCGAATATTAAGTGGCGTTGTTGTTACGTTTGAAGGAACAAATTGCGAAATTACGACCCGAAATGAAGAAAAAAAAAGTACTATTTCACCAAAACAATGCACCGTGTCACAAGTCAATCGCAACAATGGCAAAATTGCACGAATCGCACTTTCAATTGCTTCTGTATCTACTGTATTCTCAGGATCTGGCTTTCAGCGACTACTAACTATTTGCAGACCTAAAAAGAATGCTCCACGAAAAGAAATTTAGCTCCAATAAAGAAGTAATAGCCGTCCAAAAATAAATCGTTCTACCAAAAAGGCATCGAAATATCAAAGATTCGTTGGAATGAATGTATCAATCTTGAATTAGACTATGTCGAATAAAATTTGTTGTTTTATCATCCTACGAACTCATTGAGTATCTAAAATCTAGAATTTAAATTTGATTGCCGACCTTGATCAATTGATTACCCACACCTAAAATATCCTTAAATAGAAAAATTCTTAACCTTGCGGTTAGGATTTTGGTTAAAATAAACAATTTTAAGAAATAGCTCTTACGTTATTAGTTCTTGTAACCAATGCACAGATGACTTATTTATGCATATTTCCACCGTTAACGGTTGAGTCGAAATTTGGGAATAAATTATCTGAATTTGTATATCTAATTTTTCAATGCAAAAGTGTAAATAGTGCTTCATACTAAACTATTAATTAAAATTTATTTTCAGATCGTCATCTTATGTACTTTTCAATTACTAATAGCAGAAGATGTCCGACTTCTTGACTTAGATCCCGCAAATGCTCAACAAGAGATAGAAAAACACGACCAGTCGCTCCATTATGCTCCAAAGGTAGATTCAAACGTACCAGCTGTTAGATATCTTGGAAACGAACCGCACGATGTACAAGAAGACATTTATTTAGCAAGACAATACCATGGTCAAGATGGTATAGGAGGGTACCTTTATGGATATAATATTCCAGATATTGCTAAAACCGAAAAGAAAGTGGCTGGAGGCGACTTAAGAGGTGCATATAACTATATTGCACAAGACGGACAAGAAATTAAGGTAAGTTTTTAACTAATGTAGATTAATGTGTGACATTATCTCCTAGTATACTCTTGTCTCATCAATTGCTGCTCCAACTAGTAAAAAAATGGATTTCCTCTTTAGGATAAAAAGTATATCTCCTGACACTAAATAACAGCCCCCTAAAAAAGTTCTGTCATGCTATGGCATTCTGATGTATTTTTCGACGCTGAAACCCAATCCGACCTCAGAAAAGCTCGTATACCCTCAAAATTTTGCGTTATAGCCAATAGAAAATTATTGAAGACCTCAAACACACACATAACTCACTTCAACACTAAACATCAGTTTTTGAGTACCTACCTAAATACTTCAAATTACATAGAAATGCATAAATCTCTTTAAAACTGACAAATGTCAGACTCTATATCCGAATTAAGCCAAACGCAATCACGTATGCCTTGGTGGCCCTGTATTTAAAACTATAACAGCTCAATATTTTTTGATGTTTCAATTTAATTTGATAAAGAAAATATTGAACATTTGGGTGTAAAGTGTTTTTTGTCTAAATAACTATATTCTCTGTTTTTAATCCAAAAAATAACCTTTACCAATACCACTCGTCCTCTTAAATTTTTGGTCTCCATACTCAAACGCCTTTATTTCAGGCAAAACCACTCAAATAAACTGATTTGTTTCCAAATAAAGCCGTTTTCGTGAAAACCACAAATTTTATCAAAGGTACCACGAGTCCTCCAAATTTTATAGATTAAATTTTTGGTTTTCACGAAAACGGCTTTATTTGGAAAAACCACGAAAACAAACTGATTTTATCTTAAATCAGTTTGTTTGAGTGGTTTTGCCTAATGTTGAGGGTTCTGGAATAAACCCTATGTTGTGCCAGTTTCCCAGGACGGCCAACAATGTGTTACCGCCTTTTTAAACTGCATCCTAGTTCTAATGGACTGTATTTTTTAGATTGAGTATGTGTGTACTGTAGTAGGTTTGTCTTCTCAACTCCATTCAACAAAAACAAGGAACACTTTTATTTAACCATTTATTAAACTGTTAAATAAATAAATGAACAAACAACAATGTAACAACTGATTACATTAAACTAGTAATCAATGAATAAGTATTATAATTAATATGTGCTTAACAAGCACTAACACATATTAATGAAAAATGAATTAAAAGAAATGATCACATCATTCAGAAAATATTATTTTGCGTGTGTTCTGCGTGAGTGATAATTAGACACTGGAGGGTCCTAGCCTGATTCGCAGCTAAAGACACACTGTGGTAAACAAAATATTTTTACGTTGAGCTGGTGTCAACGGAGGGTCTAACCTGATTCGCAGTTAGAGACGCACTGTTTAAACTCTACGAAGTTTTGTCGGTTTCAGATTTATCCCTTCCGGATTGCGCAATTGTTCTAGAAAGTTCGTTAGCGTGGGTTTTTTATATTGTCTAGACGAAACGGTTAGAATTGCGTTTGTAGATTATGGCGTGATATTTTATTGTGAAATAGAGTAAAAAAATTATCTTTTGATGATACCGCTTCCTGGTTTAAACGCCGTTCGCAAATGTATTTTGGTGCGGCGTTGCCGGTTGAACGAATATGAGTTTACATGTTTAATTATCTGAAAATTAAACATTCTCCCCCCGCGAAAAGAGGCGGAGTATAGCGACGCATTGGTATTGAAAGTTTTTTTTTTTTTTTTTTAAATTTTTTAGTAATTTGGGTCATCACCCTGTAGTTTCAGAATGAGTTTAATTGAAATAAGTTAATTGAAATGTAAAAAGTTTTAAAATATTTGGATATTTGGATCCTGGCCGCTTGTGGGCGCATAGTTTAGTAAAAATTGGATATTTGAATCCTGGCCGCTTGTGGGCGCATAGTTTAATAAAAATTGGATATTTGAATCCTGGCCGCTTGTGGGCGCATAGTTTAATAAAAATTGGATATTTGAATCCTGGCCGCTTGTGGGCGCATAGTTTAAAAGATATGATTTGTACAAACGATTTGTGATTAGGCATCACCGAGCCATGTTCCTTATTTGGAATTAAAAAACAAAACATGCCAAAATCTTAGCAACACTTGCAAAAACTGCAACTATAGGCGTTGGCTTTCCCAGATCTGCTAGCAGGAATATCCCAGATCAATTCCTTAGCCCTCTCTCTATAACGACTACCTCAGCCTACAATAGTTTTTCCCTACAAATGAATGCCAAAACAGTACATGAATGTTTGAACGAAAATGGGCAAAAAGATCCCAAGGGTATACGATCACCCTGTATGAAAGTAGAATTGTTTAAAATATTTGGATGGATATAAAATCCTAAGGGTATTTGCTCACCCTGTATGAATGAAAAAAGTTTAAAGTATTTGGGAATATTTTCCGCTTGTGGGATCACCCTGTATGAAAAGAATTGTCAAAGTATCTGGACACGAAATGTCCCTAGGGTATAATCTTTGGATGAGATCACCCTGTATGAAAAATGAAAAAAGTTTAAAGGTTTTTGAATGATGAATATAAAAAATGAAGAAAAAAATGAAAAATAGAAATTGCATCACTGCTTGTTTAAGGTCTTTGCTATAAAATGAAGTGCCTTGTGCAATTCAAGCAGAAGTGCAATAGCAGGAGTATCTCCCGTTAAAGGTTTCGTATCACCTTGTATAAATGAAAAAGATAAAACGTATGAAATATTTGAAGGTATGCCTGCTCTCAGCATAACGGCATCCTTCGTTAAAAACCCTAGGAGCTCCTTTGACAACCTGTCTGAGACTCCTATAATATATTTGTTTTCCCCAATAGCCCCCGGGTTCGGCTATTAAAATTTAAATTAGTACCCACCATGGACTCCTTTTTTTAAAAATTGCGTAAACGCTAAGGGAACGTCACCTTTGCTGGTGCGCGACCCGAGTGCAGCAAAATTGTTGCATTTGTATATGTCGATGGGGTTTTGAAGGAGAGGATAGAAAAGCGTGAGTTTACATATGCGGTTAGATGCGACAAATATTAATGCCTGTACACAGACAAAAATATAACAAAAGGAAAGTAAAATAAAGCGTTTATTGGGGTTGATCAATGTCGTTGCCACCAATAGGGACGACTTTAGTAATCGGTCTTACGTAAGTACTGCCGTTAGATAAATTTTTGATCGAACGAATGTTACCATCTCTGTCAGGGTAGGTTTCAAGAACTTTGAATGTAAATATGGTTTGTGAAAGCGACAATTAAAATGAATGCGGTTTGTTTTATTTTGTTTTTAAGATTTATTTATGTAGTTTATTTGATTGATTTTTGTTTGGTTTTTTTAAATGATGGGTTATTGATCCCTTGTATGTATAAAAGTAGAAAGGTTTGATTTAACGAATAGTTTTTTGTTGTGGAATGTTTTTTCCAGTACAACAATTGAAATGAATATACGAACACCTTTTTTGGCCACATCAGAGGATTTTTAGTATAAAGTAGAAATGTCAAAGAATGTTTATGATAAAAATAATTGTTTGAGGGTAGTTTTCCCTGAAAGTTGAATACATAAAAAAGTGTGATAAATGGATAAGTAATCCTGAAAATAGAGCCTTATTAGAAGGACATTTTTAAAGTTTTTATTTGTTAAAGAGGGTAGTTTCCCTATACAGTTGACAAGAGTTTTTTGTTAACATAGTTTGCGAAAATTGCAACTCCAGGCGTTGGCTTTTTCTCAGATCTGCTGGCAGAGGTATCCCAGATCAACCCCTTAGCCCTCTCTCTATAACGACTACCTCGGCCCAAAATTACTTTCCTCGCAAATGAATTTTAAGACGATACATAACTGGGCATTTTAGTATCCCGTCTACAACCCCTTGGACCTAGTTTGGCACCAAAGGGAGGTGTCTCACCATAGAGATCACCTGGCATTGTTGATTGACAGAGTCTGGGCATCCAATATCCCTGGGGGTAGTTTCCCCGTACAACCCCTTAGATCTGAAAGATACCAAAGGGAGATGTCTCACCATAGAGATCATCTTATTTTTGTCATAGAGTCTGGGCATCCAATATCCCTGAGGGTAGTTTCCCCCATACAACCCCTTGGACCTAGTAAGGTGCCAAAGGGAGATGTCTAACCATATAGAACATCTTGTGCGAAAATGAAAAGTATAATTGGTGTAGATTTAAATGTTTGTTGTTAGAGAAAAATCAAAATATATTTGCAAGAGAAGGTTTGAAGGTTGCTTGAAGTTTTTAAGCCACTATATGCCTACTGATGAAATTGAAGAGTTGAAGAAGACGAACTGGATCGCTCAGGATCATGGAAGAATCTCTGGAATCGCTCAGGAACCTGGAGGAAAATCTCTGGAACTATTCCTGGAGAGTTGACGAAGTTTTTTCTCTGGTTTAAATCCGGCTCGAAGGACCATGTTGAGGGTTCTGGAATAAACCCTATGTTGTGCCAGTTTCCCAGGACGGCCAACAATGTGTTACCGCCTTTTTAAACTGCATCCTAGTTCTAATGGACTGTATTTTTTAGATTGAGTATGTGTGTACTGTAGTAGGTTTGTCTTCTCAACTCCATTCAACAAAAACAAGGAACACTTTTATTTAACCATTTATTAAACTGTTAAATAAATAAATGAACAAACAACAATGTAACAACTGATTACATTAAACTAGTAATCAATGAATAAGTATTATAATTAATATGTGCTTAACAAGCACTAACACATATTAATGAAAAATGAATTAAAAGAAATGATCACATCATTCAGAAAATATTATTTTGCGTGTGTTCTGCGTGAGTGATAATTAGACACTGGAGGGTCCTAGCCTGATTCGCAGCTAAAGACACACTGTGGTAAACAAAATATTTTTACGTTGAGCTGGTGTCAACGGAGGGTCTAACCTGATTCGCAGTTAGAGACGCACTGTTTAAACTCTACGAAGTTTTGTCGGTTTCAGATTTATCCCTTCCGGATTGCGCAATTGTTCTAGAAAGTTCGTTAGCGTGGGTTTTTTATATTGTCTAGACGAAACGGTTAGAATTGCGTTTGTAGATTATGGCGTGATATTTTATTGTGAAATAGAGTAAAAAAATTATCTTTTGATGATACCGCTTCCTGGTTTGAACGCCGTTCGCAAATGTATTTTGGTGCGGCGTTGCCGGTTGAACGAATATGAGTTTACATGTTTAATTATCTGAAAATTAAACACCTAAAATAAAGGCGTTTGAGTATGAAGATCAAAAATTTAATCTATAAAATTTCAGAGGACGAGTCGTATTTGAAAGGATTATTTTTTGAATCATTTTGTATTAAAAACAGAGAACATAGTCATTTATGCAAAAGACACTTTACACACAAATATTGAAAATTTTCTTTACCATTTTAAATTGAAACCTGAGCTGTTATAGTTTTACATACAGGGCCACCAAGGCGATTTTTTGACTGGCTACCCCGCGAAACCGCGCCGTAAATAAAAGCGAAGAAGAAGAATGAAATGAAGTCTTTCTTAATTTAATTAATTTTAAGTTTAGTGTTAAAGTGAGGTATGTAAAAATGTTAAAGCGTTTTGAAATAAACTAATAAAAACAGGTTAGTTTACAAATACATTTTGAAATTTGATTATTAACATAGATTTGCAATACATTTTAGTATAATAATAATTGATAAATGTTTATATTTGACATCTCAAATAGGTAAACACAGTTTAATCAAAAAACAAAAACGACGAAGCGGTTTTATCCGTATAAAACACAATGATTGGTTCCTCCTGAGTTGTTATTGGCTGAAACCACAAAATCTGACTGTTTTGACAGATGAAAAAAATAATCGATAAAATTTAGAGGACTCTGGTATTACCTTTAATTAAACCACCCCAAAGTCAATAGTATATTTGACATAAAATGTTGGGATCGACTATAATTCTCCTTGCATACAATATAATCATTTAAGAATGCATCATTTCACTTTATATGCTTTGAATTTAACCATATTTTTGATTGCCTACGTACAGGGTGTGTCAGGAAGGTGGCTCATTAGCCATATATAGGTAGAGAACTACAGATATTTGAAATTTGAAAATTGAGTTACGGGGGTTTGTCAGTTCGACCTATTCAATGAAAATATTTTCAACTTCCGGTTACTTCTGGTTATACCGGAAGTAGACACCAACGTTGTTATTTCAAATGGCATGTACCATTTTTCTTTTTATTTTTGGATTCAGAATCAAATTTCGAACAAAAAATGATTAACATACCACAGGTCTAAGTTTAACAGTTTCCGAGATATTTGAGATTTTTGTACATTTTTTTGAAAAACACGCATTTACTTTAATTTCCGTATCTGGCTTAGTTGTTAAGCTAGTAATTTCAAATTTTATACAGAGATTGTGAGAATATCCTTCTAGCATACGGTGAAACGTCAAATGCGATATTTTGTACAGGGTGTCTAGAATGGAGCGTCCAATGTTCATATTTTCAATTCTCAATAAGTCGATAATTTCAAATGAAACACCCTGTATTTTATTATCATGCCTGAATCAGTTTTTTATTCTCTTTCGATCTGCATTAGCATTCCCTATACCTAAAGTTACATATTTCTGAGTTATTGCTAGATTTATTACAATTTGGAGATATCTTACATAAATTGGTGGGTAATATAATCTAGCATGCCATGAAAATTGAAGACAGTTGTAATAAACAAATTACTGGACAATTATATTATTTTATTTTCTAACTTTGTTCAATTTGTAAGTGAAAATGGCTCTTCTGGATTACATTAATGAAGATGCTATGAATTGTTTAAAAAGATTCTCTAAAACTAACTTTTGCATCACGCAATGACGCATTTGGAAAAGCTGAGACTGTTATTTCCAATTATTCATCAACTTTTGATTTGGTCTTTTTAACTTTTGGTTTAATCGATCCGTGCAATAAAAGATTGTCTATAATATTTCTGACCATTTCCCTATTGGGTCTGCGTTTTCTGAGTATCTGCGAATAATTAGCACATACCTACGACTAATTATGCGATTGCATTTACTATAAATCATTACCAGATTCAATAAATCTTCATTCAACCCAGAAAAGCCATTTTCACTACAAATTGAACGAAGTTAGAAAATAAAATAATCTAATTGTCCAGTAGTTTGTTTACAACTGTCTTTTCAATTTTCATGGCACGCTAGATTATATTAGACACCAATTTATGTAAGAAATCTCCAAATTATAATAAATCTAGCAATAACTCAGAAATACATAACTTTAGGTATAGAGAATGCTAATACAGATCGAAAGAGAATAAAAAACTAATTCTGGCATGATAATAAATTACAGAGTGTTTCATTTGAAATTATCGACTTATTGAAAAATATGAATATTGGACGCTCCATTCTAGACACCCTGTATAAAATATCACATTTGGTGTTTCACCACAAGCTAGAAAGATATTCTCACAATGTCTGTGTAAAATTTGAAATTAATAGCTTAACAACTAATCCAGATACGGAAATTAAAGTAAATGCGTGTTTTTAAAAAATGTTTACAACAATCTCAAATATCTCGGAACCTGTTAAACTTCGACCTGTTGTTGATAATTTTTTGTTCAAAATTTGATGCTGAATCAAAAAATAAAAATAAAAATTATACTTGCCATTTGAAATAACAAAGTTGATGTATACTTCCGGTATAACCGGAAGTTGAAAATATTTTCATTGAATAGATCGTAATGATAAAGCCCCGTAACATAATTTTCAAATTTAAAATATCTATAGTTCTCCATATATGGCTAATGAGCAACCTTCGTGACACACCCTGTATGTAAAGTACTAAAGCTATTAGTGGCGTCTGTGAGTCGGAAGGCCATGGACCAAAATTTATCAGGATTGAGAGGATGCTGAACACGATGGCGGTATCAGAATTACTGTTTTCGATTGCAGAACCCCCTAAAACGGCCAAAAGCTACCCCCTAAAGGGTAAAAAAAACGTCTTTCCCCCCGTTTTCGAGGATGCTAAGCAAGGTGGCGGTATCAGAATTTCTCTTTTCGCCAGCCGAAAACGTCTTTCCCCCCGTTTTCGAGGATGCCGAGCAGTGGTGGTGTTAAAGATTACTTCCAAACCTCACCAACTCCTCCACCGGCCAAAATTCATCCCCGACAGAGGTGTTTTTTTTTTCTTTTTAACAGCGACAAAACGTTTGTGCCCCCGTTTTCGAGGTTGCTGAACACGACGGCGTAGATTAAAATTCTTTAGGGGTTAGTTTTTGGCCGTTTTAGGGGTTCGGCTGACAAAAAGAGAAATTCTGATACCGCCACCGTGTTCAGCATCTTCAAAAACGGGGACACAGGCGTTTTGTCGCTATTAAAAAAAGGAAAAAACACCTCAGTCGGGGGTGAATTTTGGCCGGTGGAGGGGTTGATGAGGTTCGGAAGTAATCTTTAACACCACCACCGTGCTCAGCATCCTCGAAAACGGGGGGAAAGAAGTTTTTTTAGAGGGAAATGATGCGCTGCTCGTTTAACCCCTTTAGGGGGTAATTTTTGGCCGTTTTATGGGGTTCAGCAATCGAAGACAGTAATTCTGACACCGCATCCTCGAAAACGGGGGGGAGGTACCCTCAATCCTGGTAAATTTTGGTCCATTTTTCATGGTTTTTTCCGACTCACAGACGCCACTATGCATGAATAGGATGGGAGTAGATTGTTAAATACGTAATAGACTCATTAGTGCTAGAGCTGATCTGAAAAAAATCTCTGAATTGTTCTTATACAGGGTGTTTCACAGTTAAACCGACATACGTTAACTGTAAACAGAGGGAACTTAGGTGATTCCAAATAACCTTGGTTAATGGGTCTAACGCCTTTAATAACCGAGATACGGGGTGTTTCATCCATTTCAGCCAATATTTTGATAAGCCGTAACTTTAGAACCACCCTGTAGATTTCTCTCATACTTGGTAAGATCTTTCTAATTCTTAAAATTAAAATAATTTGTTACTGCGGCATTGATAATATCAAAATAACATTTTCTTTTCAGTTATTTGTTCCTCGTTATGAAGTACCTACTTATGTGAGAAAGAAAAATTAACCACGCGAACGATGAATAATTACGATTTAGGTGAACATGTCAAAGATATTTACAAGTCGGAAACAATTCGAAATAAAATGCCCTTTTCAAATGTATAGATACAGAGTGATGTTATTGCTCATTTCAAAGTTAGTATATAGCTATGATAACTATCGACACGTGTCAAGTTGCATCGGCGCTTCTTTGTAGATCAAAGAGCCACTCTTTAAGTCAAGGCGGCAGGCTTCCTTTGAACTTTGGTTCAGCTCACGATGGCCCTTGACTCCTAGATAATTGTATCAAAGGAGTAAGCCGCTTTAGCAATATTGTTTCCTGGGTTTTATTGGTTCAAATTTTCTCCCGAATTTTTCTTGAAGACTATTTAAACCCGATATCCTTGATTTTATCTGATAAAAAGTAAGCTTTATCGTCTATTTATATTTTTGTTGTTGAACTATGCTTATTATTTTCTACACCTTTGAAAATGAATATTGACTATAGCTCAATGTTTAATTTGTTAATCCTTAACTAAGACCTAAATAGAATTAAAAAATACAAAATCTCGCATCCCACTGTAATAGGTTATGCCGTTGTCTCTATAAAGGTATATACAGACAACACTCGTTATGCTATGGTTTTGTGAACATCTCAATCATGGAAGAATCACAGTACCTATACAATCTCAAATTTCAAATTATCCGCCAAGCCGGTGTAAGGTCGGAAAAGATTTCGTGAGCAATCGGACGGCGCCGGCGTTATTTAACTCGGGTTACTGAGGCAAATAATACAATACGCTTACCGTATTATAGATATTAACTTTTTACCTTTTTACTAATCCAAAATATTCACGAAGTGATAAATGGCAAAGGTCCGGAATTGCACAAGAGTCCTGCTGCCTGCGCATGCGTGTGTGAACTTGGGATTTGTTTTGATTTCAGTGTGTTTACAGTTTACACTGTTAAATTCTTTTGACGTTTAGTGTTCTTTGAAGCCTAAAAAAATCTTACTGCTGTATTTCTTGAAAAAAATATTCCATAGAGTGTACAAAGCAGCGTTGATATAAAAGTACTATTAAAGATTAAAAAAAATTGTCTGGAAATTAAATTTTAAATGCTATTACATTCGGAAATCAGTCGATTTAACTTTTGGTCTACAATATTATTGTTTCTGCACGGAAGACCGAAAAATATTTTTTTTTGTGAAAACGTTCTTTTTTGTGTTTTAAATAAGCAGCTGTAAATTTTCAAAGCAAAATATTTATTTTTAGATTTTATACGAATTGAAATTCTATACGAACAATATTTTTTTCATATCATCTTAAAGCCGAGGTTTTACGAAGAAATCGAGCACTCTGATAAAGTTAAACAATTGAAAATTTGTAAACCAACTTTTTCGATTGAAAATTAGGTTTTCTTTTAAATTTTTGCACAATTGGACAAAGTGACGGGTCATATTTTTTAAGATAATCAGATAAAATCAGAAGTTCAAACTCTCATTATTTTGCTTCGCGTTAGAGATATCGAAAAACATTAGAAAAAGTTGTTCAGAATATTATTTTAACCCCATATACTGATTTTCATGACAAAATTCGCATATTTAATTTTTTCATTATATTGGTCTATACACAAAATTATTACATTTTTTTAATTTGATAAATAAGTGTTCCATGGAAAGTAATAATTTGAAACATTGACAATTTAGTAGTGATTATAACTGATTAAGAAAAATCATGATTCCTACACATACTAACTATTAAAAAGTAAAAATTAATTTATTATGAAAGTCATACAAAATATCATTTATTTTGAATATATTGTAATGATGTAAATGTTGTCAATTGTTATTTAGGAATTTAGTTATTTTAAAATTATGTGTAGGGGTATTTAAAATTTGACAGGGTTGCTATGGGATGTTGATTTTTTTTTTGGTTTGGGAAGAGGAGATGTTTGAAAGACGTCAAAGTGGACAAATGGAAAATAAATTTTAAAAAAAAAGTAAAATCGTATAATTTACGGAATTCATCTCAATATATGTTCTTATCGTTTACTTTATAATATTACCTCTAATTCTTTTCTAAAATACTTTATATATTTTTATTCTAATGGATAGATAACATATCGACACAAATAATTTTGAATTATTTTTAAAAATTCCCGCGTTATGACAGTTAAACGACATGCGCAACAAGCATCTCGTGTTCAGAGTAATAAAAAATATACATGCTCTAAAATCTCGTCAACTTTCAGACGAAACGTTAGCTAACCCACGTTGCCAAATGAACAGTTTCAACCAACAGCTGTGAGTTCCCGCGAAAATTTAAATTCATGATATATTATTATATTCGGCGTACTTAGAATGTTCCTTTCTGATTAAAGTTTTTTTAAATGTTTGGAGAGCAAAAACTTTACTTTACTTTATTTACAAAGACAATAAATACAATTGCAGCGTTCTTTTTGTGTTTTGAGTGCATGTTTCTTTTATTATGAGCCAACATTGCTATATTCTAAACCATAACAGATAGGAATACGATGAAATGGGAAAAAAATTGAATTTTTGGAAAAAATTAGAGATAAAAAAAATCTACAGAGTTTATTGATTTTCTTGAGTTGTACAGTAAAACCAAAAATGGCATTTTTATAGTTTGAGATAAAATTTGCTATTAAGTATCAACATACCAGTAAACCGTCGATAGAATATTAGTGACGTTTATAGTTTACAAAATATCAATAATTTATTGTAGAATAATGAAAACAATTCAATGAATAAAATGAAACAGTTAACAAACAAAATATAAAATTAGCAATATAATTTGAAAAGAAACATTTAAGTATATTACATTAAAATAAAATTTAAAGTGAACAAATGTTATCTGAAATATAAATAATAGTAAAATTTTTTGCTGTTTCACGTGGTTGTGCTATTAGTTTTTCGAATTTAGCATACACTTTAGAGCCGCAAAGATTTTTTTATCGTTTTCTACACCTTTTAAAGCGATATCACATTTTATGAGAGGTCAAAGTATCTCACAACTGGGCTAATTATGGTATCACCCCGCTAAATATCTCAGCTGATGGGTTGACATCCATTGCAAATTTGATTTGCTTCGGGCACCATCTTTCTTACAGTGTTAAAACCTATATGATCTATATATATATATATATATATATATATATATACCGGTAATCTTACGTACTGGCACCAAAAACTAAATCGACGTATACAAACCCGGAATTGTAGAGAGATAAGAGGTTCTACCGGCACCTTATATACGTTTTGACTGTATATGCTGTCTGGCACCATATATATTATTTCAGAATACACTTTTCAATTTTATCTTGGACAGACATATTCGACTCGAACGTTTAAGGAGGTTGGGGCGTTAGACAAGAATAATGAAAAATCTGAAAAAATATTTTTTAACAAATTAATGCGTATGACAAAATTTTCTATAGAAAAAAACCTAAAGTCAAAAAGTTAAAAAACTTTTAATCCTACATATAGGTAACATACAAACAGTACATTTTTATTCGAGCAAATAACCAATAGCCCAGTTTGACCTCGTCAAAATGTGATATCGATGAAAATTGGCATTTAAGTACTTGAAACGGTTCAGAAAACGATAAAAAATCTTTACAATTTCGAAAATAAAATCGTAAATTTGGTCTTTCCATTATATCTCGAAAAAAAATTCGAAAAACTAATGGCACCACGTGAAATCAATTTCTAAATTATTTTTAACTTTATTAAAAAAAAATAATTTCTGATTTATATAAACACTATTTTGAAAATAAAAATTTGCGTCGAATGAATATTGTAAAAAAAATGAAAATTTTAAAACAAAGTTTTACTAAACCCAGATAATGTTCATCATTTTAATTATATTTAAATCAAAAGTAAAAGTATATTTTTTTGTTATGCCTCTATTAATAGATATCTTCACTTTTATAAAAATCAGTGAGAATTTTAGAAATTATAACTACCGGTCAAATTTTCTATGAGAAAACCAAAAAAAAAATTAAAAATTAATGGATTCCTGAGAAATCTTAGAGTTTCCTCTTTAAAATGCTTTCTTTTTTTCTTTGCGTACATTTTAGACAAAGATACTTTAATTTTTCCGAACGCCTTGCATGAATATTTGTATTCAACGGCTCGGCGCGCGTAGAGTTTTCGAATTTGCTTTCTTATTTTTAATAATTTTTTACAGTAATACAATTTTTTTTTAAATAATTTATAATATAAATAATTTTTAGTACAATTTTCCGCTCTTTTGGTGCTATTAGTTTTTAGAAATTTTTATTTTTTTTTCCAGATATAAGAAAAACCAAGTTTTCGATTTTATTTTCGAAATTGTGCAGTTAGCATAAACTTTAGAGCAGCAAAGATTTTTTTATCGTTTTCTACACCCATTCAAGTACTTAAATGCCAAGTTTAATCGAGATCACATTTTGTGCGAGCTGTTGGTCAATATCCTTCTCTGGCAATGCATATTTTAATATTTATTCCGATTTTATAATGAGACTTTTAATTAATAAAAAATATTATTAAACATTCGTAAACTGTTGAATCTGTCCTTTTAATTAATAATTTCTATTAAGTAATTTTAATTTGTCTTGCTCTAGGTTAGAATATACAGTATATCCACAAATGGAATCGAAAAGTGGAAAAAAATATTATTTTAGTTTATTCTAATCTTACTAAAGTTCATAAAATAAGATCAGAATATCCAAATCTTAGAATACCTGTACGGTGTGTTAAAAAGTAAAAATGTATCAATAGAAAATTACCATTACTTATTATTATTCACAAAATGTTTAGGAATTGAAAAAATTGTATGCATCATTTAAAATAAAATATAAATATAAATTTTCAAATTAAAAATTAAATTTCAATTTTTAAAACATAAAAATTAGTCTTATTGACAAATAAGATTGGCAAATCCAAATTTTAGTTCATTTGTAAAAACACAAATGTACTAAGAAATTAATTAAATGAGAAAAATTATTTATTAATTGACACAAATTGCACAATTGTTAATATTTTAAAATGAGCCACATTGTTTAAACAAAATTGCACTATTTAATATATTCCAAGTATAAGTGAACAATAATTATATTATTTCATTTTGTTATTGCTTTCTTTGCAAAAAAAATAAAATTTTAGAGATTCCGTAGATATTGATGTAAGTAAAGGTTCCATTTGAGGGTTTTTGATGTAAAAATTTGTAGTTTGGACAACAACTTACTTATATAAATATTTTGAGTAAAATACTAAATAATCTTAGTTACCTACTTTTTAATATTCTTACACATTTTCTTGATTTTCTACATGTAACTTAAAATGGTGATAAACGAATCTTATTTTTTTTGACAAACATGATTTTTTTATAACGAATAACTTTCTCGTAAAATTAAGATTTTTTTTTAGTGGTTCTTGATAAAAGAGGGGTTTTTAATGCCCAAATGTTATTATCTATTTAATTTTTAATTAAAGAGCTTGCACCGCAATCGTTTAAAATACCTACCAAGTTTTTGTAAAGATTTTTCAACAATTTTTTAGTTTTTACGCAATTCACAAAACGCTTCTAAATGGTGCCTAAACGTTCCTTCCTGCGTGGTGCCACAAAGTTTATATAATATAATAACTTGAAATATATATCCTTTTGGCACCATATATTATTTCAATTTTATTTTGAAAAGAAGTATTCGCCTCGGAGGTTGAGGCGTTAGACAAAAATTGTTTTTTATTAATTATCCAATTTTTTAAAAACTTAATTTTACTTTAAAGTGCTTCTAATTTTTTAAAATTATTACCTAATTTTTATACATAAATTTATAAATTGCGGATATTTACATAAATTTAATTTTTTTATTACTAATTTAGGACAAAAAAATCAAAAGATTCAATGGATCTAAATAAGTAAATAATTATAATCAATGGAGTGGCGAACAAAAAACTAAAACTTATTAATTAACCAACTAGTTGACATTTAGAATTATTATTTGTTTTTTAATATGATAATATTTTTGATTTAAAGCTTAAGTACTTATTGTTTTGTAAAAGACAGATTGTATATTTTTAGGAAGTTAATAAAAAAAAATTAAAGTTTTTTTTGTAAAAAAAACAATAAAATTTTAAAGATATAGCATCGATATTATTATAAGTAATTGTTTCATTTAAATAAAAAAAGGTTTTTGATTATTAAAAATTTTTCTGTAAAATAATACATAATCCTTATTACTTTTTAATTCTTTTACACATTTTCTTAATTTAAAAACATATCATTTAAGACTTTCATATGCAAATCTTATTTTTTTTTAGAAGCACGATATTTTGTAGACTGACTTTATGTCATAAAGTATAAAAAATAATAGTATCTTCTGTAACAAGGTTGGAATGAGAATTCGACACAAGTGGAGGAACCACGAGTGTCGGATCTTCATTCCAATAGAGTAACAGACTGTACTTTCTCCACGACCACAGAAAGTAGAAATTAAATATATTAAAATGAAACCTCAATCTCTCAACATTGTGGAGGTAGTATTTTTATATTCAAGCTTGGATTTTTGCGGTAGCAAATTCTACATCTGAATCGTTTGATTTTCTTCTCCTTTTTAATAAATTAAAAGTTTTTACAAACCAATATTAAGACGACGTCAACTAATTCGACATTCATGGCAAACCTTATTTTTCTAAACAATTATGGAATAAAGAGTATCTCTAGTGATAGAATGAAGTACGTATAAAATACATAAGAGACAAATGTTTCAGAATTTTCTTTCAATCTCAATAGCGAGAATGTTTCTTTTCTGTTATTATAAGTGGTTTCAGAATAACTACATTCAGTAGTGGCCGTGGAGAAAATTTTTTAGTGATTAAAAAATTATAATTCTACCTATTAAAGCATGAATCGCAATCCAAAAGCAAGATTTACCTCTTAAGCTTAAACCGCAAATATCAAGTTGTTTATTTTTACATCGCATTCACAAAACACGACTAAAAGGTGCTTGAACGTACTTTCGTTCATGGTGCCACAACGCTTCGGTCGCGTCCTGGTGCTTGTACGTAGAGTATGCTATAGACGAGTCGGGGTGACCCCTGGGGAGTATACGGATTAACTAAAATCGGGTTTTTACATATAAATGGTCCAAGTGGCACCTTCCTGAAAATTGCTGTGGGGCATCCTGGGGTGCTCAAGATACCAAAAATGACTTAAAACGTTGTGGCACCAAAAATTGGTGCCACAACGTTATATATATATATATATATATATATATATATATATATATATATATATATATATATATATATATATATATATATATATATATATATATATATATATATATATGTAACCCTACGTTCCGGCACCAAAAACGACCTTATATAGACGTTGTGGCACCATATAAAACGTTGTGGCACCAATTTTTGGTGCCACAACGTTTTAAGTCATTTTTGGTATCTTGAGCACCCCAGGATGCCCCACAGCAATTTTCAGGAAGGTGCCACTTGGACCATTTATATGTAAAAACCCGATTTTAGTTAATCCGTATACTCCCCAGGGGTCACCCCGACTCGTCTATAGCATACGCTACGTACAAGCACCAGGACGCGACCGAAGCGTTGTGGCACCATGAACGAAAGTACGTTCAAGCACCTTTTAGTCGTGTTTTGTGAATGCGATGTAAAAATAAACAACTTGATATTTGCGATGTAAGCTTAAGAGGTAAATCTTGCTTTTGGATTGCGATTCATGCTTTAATAGGTAGAATTATAATTTTTCATAAATTATTTTATTAAAAATAATATAAATAATAACATTTGGGAATTATCAAGAATCACTAAAAAATTTTCTCCACGGCCACTACTGAATGTAGTTATTCTGAAACATTTGTCTCTTATGTATTTTATACGTACTTCATTCTATCACTAGAGATACTCTTTATTCCATACTTGTTTAAAAAAATAAGGTTTGCCATGAATGTCGAATTAGTTGACGTGGTCTTAATATTGGTTTGTAAAAACTTTTAATTTATTAAAAAGGAGAAGAAAATCAAACGATTCAGATGTAGAATTTCTTAGTTAATTAATTTGTGTTTTCACAAAATTTCGATAGAACGCCAATTCATTTCTCAAGAGTAATTTTTACATTTACACTTACATTTTACACTTTACATTTTTACATTTACACTTCACATTTTTACATTTAAATAATTAAAATTAGATTTTAATTTTAAATTATAATAACGGTATCCATAAATAATCAATTATTTTAATAACAACCAAACCGATTATTTTTTTTATATTTATTAAAAAATATAATATCTAAGACCTTTTGCCATTTTTAATAAGAGTTTTAAATCTTTATTATTAATATTTAACTATGATGAAAAATATTATTCAAGGTAAGTTTTTACATATTCAAAACTTCACAAATCAAAAATATTATAATATTAAAAAAACAAATAATAATTCTAAATGTCAACTAGTTGGTTAATTAATAACAGTTTTAGTTTTTTGTTCGCCACTCCATTGATTATAATTATTTACTTATTTAGATCCATTGAATCTTTTGAATTTTTTGTCCTAACTTAGTAATAAAAAAATTAAATTTATGTAAATATCCGCAATTTATAAATTTATGTATAAAAATTTTATATATAATAATAATTTTAAAAAATTAGAAGCACTTTAAAGTAAAATTAAGTTTTTAAAAAATTGGAAAATTAATAAAAAACAATTTTTGTCTAACGCCTCAACCTCCGAGGCGAATACTTCTTTTCAAAATAAAATTGAAATAATATATGGTGCCAAAAGGATATATATTTCAAGTTATTATATTATATAAACTTTGCGGCACCACGCAGGAAGGAACGTTCAGGCACCATTTAGAAGCGTTTTGTGAATTCCGTGTAAAAACTAAAAAATTGTTGTAAAATCTTTACAAAAACTTGGTAGGTATTTTAACGGATTGCGGTGCAAGCTCTTTAATTAAAAATTATATAGATAATAACATTTGGGCATTAAAAACCCCTGTTTTATCAAGAACCACTAAAAAAAAATCTTAATTTTACGAGAAAGTTATTCATTATAAAAAAATCATGTTTGTCAAAAAAAATAAGATTCGTATATCACAATTTTAAGTTACATGTAGAAAATTAAGAAAATGTGTAAGAATATTAAAAAGTAACTAAGATTATTTAGTATTTTACTCAAAATGTTTATATAAGTAAGTTGTTGTCCAAACTACAAAGTTTACATCAAAAACCCTCAAATGGAACCTTTACTTATATCAAAATCTACGGAATCTCTAAAATTTTATTTTTTTGCAAAGAAAGCAATAACAAAATGAGATAATATAAAAATTGTTCACTTATACTTAGAATATATTAAATAGTGCAATTTTGTTTAAACAATGTGGCTCATTTTAAAATATTAACAATTGTGCAATTTGTGTCAATTAATAAATAATTTCGATAATTTTTCTCATTTAATTAATTTCTTAGTACATTTGTGTTTTTACAAATGAACTAAAATTTGGATTTGCCAATCTTATTTGTCAATAAGACCTTTTTTTTCATGTTTTAAAAATTGAAATTTAATTTTTAATTTGAAAATTTATATTTATATTTTATTTTAAATGATGCATACAATTTTTTCAATTCCTAAACATTTTGTGAATAATAATAAGTAATGGTAGTTTTCTATTGATACATTTTAACTTTTTAACACACCGTACAGGTATTCTAAGATTTGGATATTCTGATCTTATTTTATGGACTTTAGTAAGATTTTTCTAAAGAATAAACTAAAATAATATTTTTTCCACTTTTCGATTCCATTTGTGGATATACTGTATATTCTAACCTAGAGCATTTTTTAGAATACGCGATTTTGGCAAAAATTACAAGACTTCAAATTAAAATGACTTAATAGAAATTATTAATTAAAAAGACAGATTCAACAGTTTACGAACGTTTAATAGTATTTTTTATTAATTAAAAGTCTCATTATAAAATTGGAATAAATATTAAAATATGCATTGCCAGAGAAGGATATTGACCAACAGATCGCACAAAATGTGATCTCGATGAAACTTGGCATTTAAGTACTTGAATGGGTGTAGAAAACGATTAAAAATTCTTTGCTGCTCTAAAGTATATGCTAACTTCACAATTTCGAAAATAAAATCGAAAAAAAATAAAAATTTCAAAAAACTAATAGCACCAAAAGAGCGGAAAATTGTACTAAAAATTATATTTAAAGTTAAAAAGTTAAAGTTAGTTAAAAAAAAATTGTATTACTGTAAAAAATTATTAAAAATAAGAAAGCAAATTCGAAAACTCGACGCGCGCCGAGCCGTTGAATTCAAATATTCAGGCGAACGAACGAAAAACTAAAGTATCTTTGTGTAAATTGTAAGCAAAAAAACAAAAAAGGAATCATTTTAAAGAGGAGACTCTAAGCTTTCCCAGGAATCCATTAATTTTTAAATTTTTTTTTGTTTTCTCATAGAAAATTTGATCGGCAGTTATAATTTCTAAAATTCTCACTGCTTTTTATAAAAGTGAAGATATCTATTAATAGAGGCATAACAAAAAAAATCCTTGTAGATTTATCATTATTATACTTTTACTTTTGATTTAAATATAATTAAAATGATGATTATCTGGGTTTAGTAAAACTTATGTTTTAAAATTTTCATTTTTTTTACAATATTCATTCGACGCAATTTTTATTTTCAAAATAGTGTTTATATAAATCAGAAATTATTTTTTTTTTAATAAAGTTAAAAATAATTTAGAAATTGATTTATATAAAATAAAATTTTTTATAGTAATACAAATTCTTTTTAAAAATAACTTATAATATAATGTTTAGTAAAATTTTCCGCTCTTTCACGTGGTGCTATTAGTAATTCGAATTTTTTTTTTCGAGATATAATGGAAAAACCAAATTTACGATTTTATTTTCAAAATTGTAAAGTTAGCATACACTTTTGAGCAGCAAAGATTTTTTTATCGTTTTCTGCACCGTTTCAAGTACTTAAATGCCAAGTTTCATCGATATCACATTTTGACGAGGTCAAACTCTCTGACAACTGGGCTATTGGTTATTTGCTCGAATAAAAATGTACTGTTTGTATGCTATATCTAGGATTAAAAGTTTTTTAACTTTTTGACTTTAGGTTCTTTTTATAGAAAATTTTGTCATACGCATTAATTTGTTAAAAAATATTTTTTCAGATTTTTCATTATTCTTGTCTAACGCCCCAACCTCCTTAAGCGTTCGAGTCGAATATGTCTGTCCAAGATAAAATTGAAAAGTGTATTCTGAAATAATATATATGGTGCCAGACAGCATATACAGTCAAAACATATATAAGGTGCCGGTAGAACCTCTTATCTCTCTACAATTCCGGGTTTGTATACGTCGATTTAGTTTTTGGTGCCAGTACGTAAGATTACCGGTATATATATATATATATATATATATATATATATACTGAATACCTATGGGTAAATAATTTTTAGACGCCATTGTTTGACCAAACTTTCAAATTAATTTGAAATGACTTCAAAATTTCAAATCGACTGATTTCATAAATTAAAGTATTTTGATGTATTCTGATTAAACCACATTGTAGATAAAGGTCTAACTTAGGTCAAGTTAATGTTTATTTTTCTTATTTTTTCAGAATCGAGGATATATAGATTGTTAAATGCCACTTTTAAGGTTAAAAAAATTGGATGATTTTGAAGCTGTCGTTTTCATAGAAAATAATAAATTTATCGATTTAGAATAGTAAGACTACCTAAGTTAGACCTTTATCTTTAATTTGTCTGAAAATTATATTTTAAATCCTATTACATTCGGAAATCAGTCGATTTAACTTTTGGTCTGCAGCATAGGATTTTATACACGGGAAGACCGCGCCCTTAAAAGTTTAGTAATATGTAGAACGAGATGTGCATTTATAAAAATATGTCAGAATATCTCAGTTTTTTCCATTCGTTTCGAATGTCTGATCCAATTTAAAAACTATCTGATGTACAGCGTGTTGCGTTGGGGATTTTCAAATTTTACAAATTTTTCTTAATCCGTATCTGCATTTTAACTGTAGTATAGTCCTTACATTATACGATTGGGCTACTAAAAAAGTATACCTGTACCAAATATGAAAGAAATCTACCAGTTATTTCGAATGTTACTGCTTGTGAAAATGAAAAAAATGCATTTGATGTAATTTGACGTTAAAACTCCAGTAGTAGAATGGGATGTGTACTTAAAAAAATTTTTCACTTTAACTCATTTTTTTCCGTTCTTTGCAAATATCCATCCCAATTTTAAAAAATCTGATATACAGGGTGTTGTTTTGGGGACTTTCAAATTTTGCAAATTCTTCTTAATCCGGATCTGGATTTTAATTGTAGTTCTTACACTATAGGATTGGGCTATTAACACACTATACTTGTACCAAGTATGAGAGAAATCTACAGGATTGTTCTAAAGTTACGGCTTATCAAAATATTGGCCGAAATGGATGAAACACCCCGTATCTCGGTTATTAAAGGCGTAAGACCCATTAACCAAAGTTATTTGTAATCACCTAAGTATCCTCTATTTACAGTTACCGTATGTCGGTTTAACTATGAAACACCCTGTATATAGACAGTTACTGTTAGGTCTGATTTTAAACTTCCAATCCATTTGCAGTTTTGTGATGATTATAAAGAAAGAAACCTTCCTTACCGACTTTTTTCATAGAATGATTCACATATCCTTCAAAGCTAAAGGGATTAGAAAATATTATTGACACAACACCAATTTCTTGTCTTTGCTGACCTACTTTTTAAAACTCATTTTAAAATAAATTCCGTTATGAAAATATAAAAGAATGTTATAAAAAACAATATTGGTTTTAGTATTATATTATATTATTTATTTTGTATGAGTAAAGTTTCAAAATCTATTTCTTTCGTCCATGTTGTTATTATATCTTGTGAAATTGTCCAGTGATCTGTTTCTATAGTAAATTATTATTATTATATTTTTTGTTATGTCAATTTCAGAAAATGACGTTAGAATAAAAGTCGAAACGTCAGATGAAAAATTTTTTTATATTAAAAAAGTGATGTTATTATCCAAAAAGAAGAACATTTAAAATAACAACCCACTATGAACTACAGAAAGGAATTAGCATTTGACAGTTGGATTCCATGTATTTTGTTTAAAACTAAAATCTAAATATGCAATATACAGGGTGACACAGCAACCATGTAACAGGGCATTAAATGGGACCTTAGTGGCCTCATTTTAGTCAGTTTGTTTCACTTTTACTACTTCCGGTTTTACCGGAAGTGATACCAACTTTTGAATTTTAACCCTGAATTTTAACCCTGTAGATTATTACATTTTTGGAATCTACATGACAACCTGATTTCATCGATGTATCATACTTGGTATCTCAAGTGAGCTACACACAAAAATACGAAAAATCAAAATTGGCTTAAATAACATACCAGAGAAATAAACAACGGAAAAGAACGGCACTTAACTTAAATATTACATTAAATTATTTAATGTAATTCAAAAAATTTATAAATTTAATACAACATAACTGAATTGTACGATTTTTTATTTTTTTTTAAATTAACCCATTTTTCCCCCTGTTTTCATACCTTATTTAAATTACCCTTGTTTTTTTTTCTTCCTAAAACAATAAACGCATTCTATTCTAATTAAGTGCATAATTTTAAATTACATTTTTTGTACATTTCTTAGTTAATGTTCTCAAATGAGAAAACTATCATACTTTAAAGCAATACATTAAATAATTTTTTAATATTATCAAGGCGGCGGTTACCATGACATTATTTTGACTTATTTATGTATTGCTTTAAAGTATGATAGTTTTCTCATTTGAGAACATTAACTAAGAAATGTACAAAAAATGTAATTTAAAATTATGCACTTAATTAGAATAGAATGCGTTTATTGTTTTAGGAAGAAAAAAAACAAGGGTTGCAATTTAAATAAGGTATGAAAACAGGGGGGAAAATGGGTTAAATTAAAAAAAAATAAAAAATCGTACAATTCAGTTATGTTGTATTAAATTTATAAATTTTTTGAATTACATTAAATAATTTAATGTAATATTTAAGTTAGTGCCGTTTTTTCCCGTTGTTTATTTCTTTGGTATGTTATTTAAGCCAATTTTGATTTTTCGTATTTTTGTGTGTAGCTCCTTAACTATTCACTTGAGATACCAAGTATGATGCATCGATGAAATCAGGTTGTCATGTAGATTCCAAAAATTTAATAATCTACAGGGTGTCCCGTTTAAAATTCAAAAGTTGGTATCACTTCCGGTAAAACCGGAAGTAGTAAAAGTGAAACAAACTGACTAAAATGAGGCCACTAAGGTCCCATTTAATGCCCTAAAATTTTATAATTTTATCTTGAGAAACACTGATACTGTAGCCTGTTACATGGATGCTGTGTCACCCTGTATACGAGGTTGGGATAATTTCCGACTAAACCAAAGATCTGTCATTTTGAATTTTCATTAACATAATTGAAAATTTTGTTTAATGTTTCTACCGCAAATTTAAAGAAATTGAATGGCCCATTTCAAAAGTTATAAGAATGTTTCCCTAGGCTGGGCCACTCGGTATCTTAAACGAGAAATTTAAATATGTATTTAAGTAATTTATTTCTACCTAAATGGTAAAATTAGTATTTATTCATCGATCATTTTTTAACACCCACATTTAAAAAATAACTTGGGCATGACATAATTCATAATAATATTTATTTTTTTCGTAGCCAACTCTTATAATAAATAAATTGTTTTTCATTATTTACGTTGTCAGAGTTGAAAAATTATTAATTTCTTATTTGAGATTATTTGTTTTTAGAGTTTATGATAATATATATGAATTTGTACAATTTGGTAGCGTGGGACCATAAATTTATGAAACACGCGGCGATCCGTGGTTCTCATAAAAAAAATTCTTGTTAATATTAGCAAAATTAAAATTAATTAATTAATATGTGCTACGTATGTAGAGGTAAAGGATGGGCGGAAAATTCTTTGTCCGTCAGAACATAACACAAAAATAGTATTTAAAATTTAAAATTAATTACAAAAGAATGCAAATTATGCAAGGTGTCCAAAAATACCCTGTTTGAGTGTTATAAAAATATCAATACGTTGGAGTCTCTTTTAGTTAACGAAAATTTTTGAAACTTTTGGTATAGTTAGTTGGCTTAATTGCAATACTTGAACATCATTTAGTTGACTGCCGTTAGTTGTAAAAAGTGAAAAACCTCGAACGAGAGTGGCAGTCAATCGATTTTGATGAAGTATTTCTAAAATCTAATACTAAAATGTTTATATATTAGAATTTGCTGATCTTTGTTTATTTAATAGTTTATTGCAAAATTCCGAAAATGATTTTAAATTAATGATTAATCAAAAGCAAAAAAAATATCATTATTTATGTTTTTGGGGTTGGTAAATATTGATTAAATGCCGAAAATTTCAAATTTAGAAAGAGAGGAACCAAAATAGTGGCCAGAAACTTTGTAATCAGGTATAATTAGTACGAGGTATAATTCATACGAGCAACCCTTAAAAGCCACAAGCTTATGCTAGTTAGAAATGACGGGGCCTTACCTTTTAACGTGCGATTTCCAGGCAAAAAAACTTTGAAAAGGTATTTTTGTCCTTATTATAAAAAGCAGAGTAACTGATCAGATCGATTTGAAATTTTTTGGAAATTGCTAGGAACGGTGTCTAGTTCAGAAGTAGAAAATTTTCGTTAGTGGTATTTTGGGAGGGGGCGGGGGGGTTCGGTACATCAAAAAGTGAGGGAAAAAAACTTGCGCAATCGATAAATTATCGCTTTTTAATAATTTAATGTTAAATACCCCTCCTGAGTTATAGGCCGTAGAAGATTACGATTTTGTAATTTCATTAAAAAAAATTTATTTTTGCCCGTAACTTTTTTTGGCTGATAATATCGAGATGTACAATAAACCATTTTAAAGCTTAGGATATCGCATGTTGTAACAAACTTTTTCATTGGAATGAACGTTTTTTCAATATTTGACCCGAAAAAATGACATTGACGGTTATAAATGCAATTGTATGCAATTTCAAACGGCCATATCTCATTACAGACAAAATATATAAAAAAAATGGAAATTATTCGGAAGAACATTTGCTCAAAGTCTTGCCTGTTTAAATGTTTTTCAATAATCAATACTTTTCACGCAGGTGAGCAAAAATTGAAAATGTCATAAAAAACAAAAATTTAGCTCAACTTTAACAGACTAAAACTTAAATAATTATCCTATAGAGCTAAAAATTACTAGAGGGCGCTAAAAAAATGGCGTAAAAAAATTAATTTTGTCCATAACTTTTTTTCTGCTTATGTCAAACGGTTCTGGATTGTCTTAAAATGTTCCAAATATTAGTAAACCAGTAAGGAATTTTAATTTATTAGATTCGACATCCTAAGACCGGTTTCTGTCTTTCGACTTCATCAGTTAGGCTTTTCGAATCCAATAAATAAAATTCCAAACTCGTACAAGTCAATAGCTATATCCGCTATAAGATAACATTTTTAGATGTGCTACCATCTATGGTAAGAAGAGAGTATTGACATTAAATTTTGACTGAAACTAGTCAAGATGTCACTCTCTTCTTTTTTATCCCTTTCAGAGATTAATACAAAGTGAGTAAACCAGTAAGGAATTTTAATTTATTAGATTCGACATCCTAAGACCGGTTTCTGTCTTTCGACTTCATCAGTTAGGCTTTTCGAATCCAATAAATAAAATTCCAAACTCGTACAAGTCAATAGCTATATCCGCTATAAGATAACATTTTTAGATGTGCTACCATCTATGGTAAGAAGAGAGTATTGACATTAAATTTTGACTGAATCTAGTCAAGATGTCACTCTCTTCTTTTTTATCCCTTTCAGAGATTAATACAAAGTGAGTAAACCAGTAAGGAATTTTAATTTATTAGATTCGACATCCTAAGACCGGTTTCAGTCAAAATTTAATGTCAATACTCTCTTCTTACCATAGATGGTAGCACATCTAAAAATGTTATCTTATAGCGGATATAGCTATTGACTTGTACGAGTTTGGAATTTTATTTATTTTATTCGAAAAGCCTAACTGATGAAGTCGAAAGACAGAAACCGGTCTTAGGATGTCGAATCTAATAAATTAAAATTCCTTACTGGTTTACTCACTTTGTATTAATCTCTGAAAGGGATAAAAAAGAAGAGAGTGACATCTTGACTAGATTCAGTCAAAATTTAATGTCAATACTCTCTTCTTACCATAGATGGTAGCACATCTAAAAATGTTCCAAATATTGTTCTCTCATTAGGATGTTGGATGTTATATACATTTTTTTGTGGAAGTCATATTTTTCCAGATATTTACGCTAGAACGATCCAGTTTCTTTAAACACCCATTTTTTAATTGCCATATCTTCCTTCGTATTAATCGTAGAAAAATAAAGAAAAATCATTTTAATTGTTAGCTCAAGGCCATAAAATTAGTTCAATATCAATTTTTACGTAATACTAACAGATTTATATTTAAAAAACTTATAGAAATATATGTTTTTTGTGGTGAAAATCGTAATATTCTACGCCCTATAACTCGGGCGGGGTTTATTTTCATGAAAAATTGTATTTAACATTAATTCATTAAAAAGCGACAATTTATCGATTGCGTAAGTTTTTTATCTTTTTTTTCTTCTCACATTACCTTCCTCTATGGCTTAGTGTTTTTGTGCTTATTTTCAGGAGGTATCTTATTAATTCAGCAGTTTACTATAGGGAATATATGAGTGCTGTTAGATTTAATGCTATTTACTCGAACAAAAAAAACATCAAATCAAAAAATTATTTTTTTATAACTTCTAACCAACACACTGTAAATCATAATTTTCAATTTTTGCAAAAATATCTGAAAACAGCATGAAAATTGCAAGCGATTTAGAAAGGACCAGGCACCTTTCTTATGGGAAAATGGCTTTCCCTCAAATTTTCTGAAAAGTTGGTATGATGTAGAACTCGATGCTCTGACAAAAAGTGTCCATTGGCCCAAACTGCTCCTATGACTAGTTTTCGAGGTACAGGGTGTTAAACATCGGAAATGCCACTTTTTTGTAACCAGATTTCTCATAAAAGACCTGTTTTGCTCGCATTTGTTGTAGAAAACATGAATTATAGATTATTTGGCAACAATATTTTATAAACAATTACAGTACAATTTGGTTACTTACAGGGTGGTTCGAAAATAAGTAATATGGTTTTTTTGAAGAAATTATTTTTTTTATAACAGCTTTAAAAATACAAGCAAATGTCATTTAATCATGAATATATAGTTTGAGTAATTACTTCTTGGTGATGAATCATATTTTATACAGGGTGACTCATAAATGTAGTTACAGAAGGCATATAATGTATTTTAGCTTTAACGAATCGCCCTGTATAAACGATGTGTTATAAAAATTTTGTATTATCTTAAATAAATGTACGACCTGTCACTCTAGCACCACTCTATGTCATACACCATGTTAAACTGATTGCAAACACTTTAAAAATTAGAAAACCCGTATTTTGTGCACCACCCTGTATTTTAAAAGTGTCTCCGTCAACTTTATAAATTAATACATTTTCACATTAATACAAGTTCAGTATTTAACTGAGCAAAATTTTGTTGTAATCATATGACCAGTTTTCCTAAAAGGGTTCCCATAGTTACTAGTTGTTCTAAAATAATATAAAAAAAGCTAACTAATTATGAAAACAGAGTTATGGGTACACATTTTAGGAAAACTGGTCATAGGATTACAACAAAATTTTGCTCAGTTAAATATTGAACTTCTGTTAATGTGAAAATGTATTAATTTATAAAGTTGACGGAGAAACTTTTAAAATACAGGGTGGTGCACAAAACACAGGTTTTCTAATTTTTAAAGTGTTTGCAATCAGTTTAACACGCTGTATGACATAGATTGGTGCTAGAGTGACAGGTCGTACATTTATTTAAGATATTATAAAAGTTTTATAACACATCGTTTATACAGGGCGATTCGTTAAAGCTAAAATACATTATATGTCTTCTGTAACTACATTTCTGAGTTACCATGTATAAAACATGATTCATCACCAAGAAGTAATTACCTAAACTATATATTCATGATGCAATGACATTTGCTTGTATTTTTAAAGCTGTTATAAAAAAAATAATTTCTTCAAAAAAACCATATTACTTATTTTCGAACCACCCTGTAAGTAACCAAATTGTACAGTAATTGTTTATAAAATATTGTTGCCAAATGATCTATAATTCATGTTTTCTACAACAAACGCGAATAAAACAGGTCTGGTTACAAAAAAGTGGCATATCCGATGTTTAACACCCTGTACCTCGAAAACTAGCCATAGGATCGGTTTGGGCCAATGGACACTTTTTGTCACAGCATCGAGTTCTACATCATACCAACTTTTCAGAAAATTTGACGGAAAGCCATTTTCCCATAAGAAAGGTGCCTGGTCCTTTCTAAATGCCACACGTTAGCACGTATCACATAGACCCTTATTTATAAGGAAAAGTCTAGGGGTCCGCAAATTGCGGACCTCTATGTTTACAAAATAGGGATCCGCAAATTGTTTCTCAATATTTGTCATGTTCTACTTATACTGCATACTGCATGTATACCTACTATAAGCATCTTACTATGAAAATGAATAGGTGTGCAAGCAAACATTGAAAAATGAAAGATCAGTCCATAAAATGGTTAATTATATTACAATTTCTAAAATCTAAAATATTTGTGGTAAAACTAACAACCTGAAATATAAATCCATTTAACAATTGAACGGGGTAGTTTAGAGAGTCCACCTCATACTTGGCTGAATGGTATCAATGCATAAATCACTCACCTTGCAAACCATTTTTTATTTTTATTTTTATTTCGCGTATAAGCTTCTCAAGCAGTAGAAATGCAGATTCGTCAAAAAAAATTTCTATTATTTTAATATCAACTTCTTTTTCATAAATCATACAATTCATGAGTTCACAACTTTTATGTAAATCGCTAGACTGAACTTTGTAGTTATGAAATGAAATTTAAACCACCAATCCGTGCTTGTTAAAAATTGCAAGCAATATTTTTTTACCTTGAAAATAATGTCTGGTTCAAAAATCCAGTTTTATTTTTTTATTTAACTTTGGATTTTCGCAGTGATATACCCAACTATTGTAAAGGACCCTGTAATAATCTTATGGAAATTGAGTTTCGATCAAATTTTCTGAATTTTTGATATGTTGTATATTTTGTCATCCTGAACAAAAGTCTCCATGGGCACAAAGCTCCAAATACAATTTTTTGGCAGCTACGGAGCTCCAAAGGTCCGCAGATCCGTTACAAAAAAAACTATTCATTTTTAATACTATTTATAGATGTCAAAAGCATATTTTAATTATTTAAATATATAAGTTTATGTTTTTGAGGTCGCTGAATTCAAATCTGGTGTCAGATTTGAAAAATTGACAGTTGGTACAGCTGCCAATTAATTGTCAAAGTAGAATAAAAAAGTAAATAATCTCTTTTGACATTGACAGTTTATGTTTTTGAGGTCGCTGAATTCAAATATGTCAGATTGGAAAAATTGACAGTTGACAGCTCTCAATTAACTGTCAAAAACATAAACTTTCAATGTCAAAAGAGAATATTTACTTTTTTATTCTACTTTGAAAATTAATTTACAGCTGTCAACTGTCAATTTTTCAAATATGACATCAGATTTGAATTCAGCGACCTCAAAAACATAAACTTATATATTTAGATAATTAAAATATGCTTTTGACATCTATAAATAGTATTAAAAATGAATAGGTTTGCAACGGATCTGTGGAGTTTTGGAGCTCAGTAGCTGCCAAAATATTGAATTTGACAAAATATACAACATATCAAAACTTCAGAAACCCAATTTCCATAAGAATATTGCGGGGTCCTTTATTAATATTTTCATCCACAAATGGCCAAAACAGCGTATTTTTCAGAGGCATATCCATATGTTAACAAATATATAAAACATCACATATTCATATAGGTTATGTTTTACCCATCTCCCGACGCCAGCTAACCACAGGTGTGGATCCCGATTACTAATTAATTCAGGTCCGCAAATTGCCCCTTTAATTTGTATTTGCGGACCTGCATTAATTAGTAATAGGGGTCCGCAATTTCCTATTTATAATATATTTTTATTTTGCTTGTGATGTACTAGTAAACTTTTAATACAATGAACATTTTTTTGCATTAAATATTATTATTGTCAATTTTCTGATAAGATACTCTTCAAGTTTGACTGGATAATACTACGTATTATTTTACTGCAGCCCCAGAATAGTTAACTACACAGAAGGGAAGGCTTGTCTATTTCAGGGGGTCAATTTCTTCTGCGCATGTTCGCAATCGCCATGTTCTAAGTGGCAAAACTGTCACGCATTTTAGTCGTTTCGTCAGTATCTTAGATACAAGTTCTGTTGCGTTGTTGCCGTAGTTATTTCATATTATTGTTTTTTGGATTGTTTGTCATTTTTGTGTGTATTTATTTGTATATATCGTTTTTCTATTACAACTATTATAGTGTATAGTGATATGGCTCCTATAACAAAACGAAAAAGATGTGCTTATCGCCCATGCTCGCCCCCAGTAGACGAAGAAACAAGTTCTTTTACATTCCCCAATTTTTGCAACATTGCATCTGTTATCCTTTTCTTAGTGTACTACCAACGCTACCTGCACGTTTCAAATTTATTCAGTTTTCTCAGTGTAGCTAGAAGAGGCAGATACGTCAACCGTCATCGAAAATATGACCCCCACTAGATCAAAGATACCGACACAAGCCTTCCCTTCTGTGTAGTTAATTATTCTGGGCTACAGCGAACGATTCATTCTGTGCCGGGCTGTAATTGGTGTGATATCCCCTCTTCGTGCTATGCGGGGAGAAATTGTAATGCTCTCTCAACTTTAACAAGCTTTCCTTTATGCTCACTTTAAACCGTAAACCTGCAGATATATTATATCCGATACTGTATGATTACAAACACTAGCATAGGTTTGGTGATTTGATATCCTTCGAATAAGAAAATACCTTTCAGATTCTCATGCTCTTCCATTGCTGTCACAATATCCATAAAATAAACCATGTATAGTATATTCTGTAACAAGGTTGGAATGAGAATTCGACACGAGTGGAGGATTCCAAACGCGAGCGAATGCGAGCGTGAGGAACCACGAGTGTCGGATTTTCATTCCAACAAAGTAACAGACTGTACTTTCTCCACGGCCACAGAAAGTAGAAATTAAATATAGTAAAATGAAACCTCAATCTCTCAACATTGTGTAGGTAGTATTTTTATATTCAAGCTTGGATTTTCGCGGTAGCAAATTTTGAGTTATATTATCGGCAATTTTTTTATTTATGGAGGAGTATTTTCAAATTCTACATCTGAATCGTTTGATTTTCTTCTCCTTTCTAATAAATTAAAAGTTTTTACAAACCAATATTAAAATCACGTCAACTAATACTGACAGTTAATTTGACACTCATGGCAAACCTTATTTTTGTAAACAATCACGGAATATAGATTCTAGCTCTAGAGATAGAATGTAATACATATAAAATACATAAGAGACAAAAGTTTCAGAATTTTCTTTCAATCTCAAGAGCGAGAATGTTTCTTTTCTGTTATTATAAGTGGTTTCAGAATAACTACATTCAGTAGTGGCCGTGGAGAATAGTATATTCTTCAACGAGTGTAGAATGATAGCTATTATTCACGCGGATGACGTTTCCAAAACGAGCGAGCGCAGCGAGTGAGTTTTGGAGTCATCCAAGTGAATAATAGCCATTCTACACAAGTAAAAGACTATACTTTCTCCACGACTATGTATAAAAAAATCTTTCATTGGGAATCGAACCTCGATCGCCCGCGAAAGAGTCAAGTATCTCTACCAGCTTTCGACCACATTTATTTATGAAAATTTAAAGAACATAGATATAGGTAACTTAATTTTTAGTAGAAGCCTTTACATTTTTAAATGAAATTATAATATTATTAGGAATAATAATAGAAATAACATAAATATAGGTACTTAATTTAGACTCATTCTTTTGCAAAATTTCTCCATACCATAAATGTTTCATAAATCTTATTATAGTCTTGATTTGATCTCTCCGATAGCAAATTCATTGTGGATGATTGAGCAAATTTGTTTAATTTCGGGAGGCGTACATATTAACTCTTCACTATCGCTACTTTTGTCCATTCTGTTCTCTATATATACATAAAATTATGATTATATGATTATTTTGACGTTTCAAACGACGCGCTGTCAGAAGCGATTTCCGTAGTTAGGTATTTGACGTTTTAAAAGAGACGATTTGATTTATTCATTTTAGCGTGATTTCTGATAATCATGGAATGTGATTGGTTAACGAAAGTGAATTCTTTTTCATTCTTCACTGGTGTGAAGAATTTATGTCATTATACAGCTAAATATGTAAAAATAATTTGTGCATTATTATATAGTCGTGGAGAAAAAATATTCTTTGTTGGTACAGTGAAAAACGTTATGTAAGATATGCAAATAGCAAAATAAAATATATGAATTGTTAATTAAAACAGAACAACTCTCTACATGTTTTGAGACCCCCTAAGTCATTTAAGACCATTTCCAGAAAATGTATGTATGGAGTATGTAGTCCGGAAAAATTTGTGTGCGCTCTAACTCCAACTGCGATCGGAATTTCCTAACCAAATTTTATATTTAGCATTTTTACAACATCCTAATGAGCTGATTAGATTTTGGGCAAAATCGGACAACCGGAAGTGGGGGTTTACTCTTGAGAATTTTCAGATTTTCGCAATTATTATCGTTTCTATTAAGTTTATTTAAAAATATTAAGAGAAAAAATTTATTTTAAATTAAATTTACTATAAATTTTGTTTAAAAACTTTTTTCAAATTTTGTATTATAAGCGAGTTAAAAATAAAATATGGAATAACATAGTTGCATAATAGCGCAAGCGCAGTAGAAGTGTTTTGTTTCATTGAGACAATTGTACGCTCTTGCCAGGCATGGCCTGCCTTAAATATGTACGAGTAATTGGATTATGAGTCCGTATGGCCGTTAAAGTATGGCAAAGTCATGTGCATGGCCACTTCCGATTTTTTTATATTGTCCTGAAAATTTGCGTAGATTCATTATTGTTGAAGGATGAAAATATTTTGTATATTATAATAAACACAATTTATTAAACGTTAAATCAAATTAGCAAATCCATCCCTATAAATTTATTGAAATAAACATAATTTTAGGTTGAATATTGGGACGATGGGACAGGTTTTCATCAAATCGATAATGTTCCAAAGATCCTACCGAAGCAAATAGAAGATTCCCCAGAAGTTAAAGCAGAAAAAGAAAAATTTTTAGCTAGATGGCATGAGGAAGCCGAAAGAAACCAACACCCTGTTACGTAAGTATTTTTTGGCGTTGATCAAAGTGCTTCTTGCAAACGTAATTAATACCTGTACATACAACGGTTAAACTTTTATTTATTTCGACTAATAGGTACATGCCATATACAGGGTGACCCAGGGGTACGTACATGCTCCATAACTTTTTTCTATCCAAGCTATCGGTTTGATTTTTTTTTAAACGATAAGACCGACAATGGGGCATATTCTAAAAATATTTCTATTTATATACAGGATGTCCCAAATAAGATACACAACTAAGTTCTGGTTTTTTAAATTACAACCCCGCATTTTTGTTACATTTTTAGATTCGCCATTAAATTGTCGATATAACGCACCCGGGTTTCTTAGACTTACCTGCAATAGTTTTTGACTTATGTCAATTTATGTGTCAAAATAGCGTCGTGCAGAGATCCACAAAAAAGTTCAGAACTTCAGAACTGTTCAAGATAACTTAATCAACTTTTTTCCAGTCGATTCCTTAAGCTTTCGCGCGCATCTTCTGAGTTGTAGGCGAATTCGGAGTCGACGTTCTACCGCCTACTACGATTTTTTGAAAATTACAAATTACAAATAGCAATAACTCGACTTTTTCAAATGCATCACCCTATATTTTATTACATCATTGCATGGCATTTTTTAAGAGCTTTTTGCTGATATAGGGTTTGTTGGGTCTATTTTGTAAAATTTGCGAGATTTATATGCGTCTAATTAAAAAAAAAGGAATCGAGTAGGCCGCTGTCTTAAAATTTGACACATCCATATACTTTCAATAATTGTACGCGTCTAATTAAAGGAAAAAAAAAGGAATCGTGTAGGCCGCTGTCTTAAAATTTGAAACATCCATATACTTTCAATAATTGTACGCGTCTAATAAAAAGAAAAAAAGAATCGAGTAGGCCACTGTTTGACACATTCATATAATTTTGAAAAGAATATGTTTCAACAAAAGGAAATTGTAATAGAAACAGAAATACATTACAAAGTAAACAATTTTTATAATATTTACAAGAACATGAAAGAATGATTAATAGGATACAATATAAATATTTTTGATTTATAACAAATGCTCGAATAGGTCACCATCATGTTCCACGCAAACTGCTAGTCTTCTAGTAAATGAGTCCCGAACTCTAGCAAGCATTGCTTTATCAACTGAACGGAAGGCTTCCGTGATCCTGTTTTTCATATCATCTGCAGTTGTTGGACGATCTCTGAAAACAGTTTCCTTCACGTACCCCCAAAGAAAAAAATCTATAGGAGTAAGGTCTGGAGATCGCGCGGGCCAAGGAATAGTACCTCTCCCTATCCAACGATTAGGGTAGGAATTATCTAAAAATTCTCGCACCATGCTATGGTTATGCACTGAAGCACCATCGTGTTGAAACCACATTGTGCCTCTGGTATTCAAATCCACTTCTTCTTAAATATTGGGAAGATGTTCGCGAAGAAACTAAATACCTTTCACCATGCAGCACATTGTCAAAAAACAATTTACTTTTTGGTATAAGATACACTACCAGTGAGTTCAAACCGATCTCTCAACTTTAGGAATGAAGGCACCCGTGGAGTTCTTGCTTCTGGATATTTTTGCAGGTAGATTCTGCTTGCTAATAAAGGATTTCTGTCAGCTTCGCCAATACAGTAGACCATATTCACTAATTCCTCGCGAGTAAAACTCATGATTAATAATTAGATGCGTACAATTATTGAAAGTATATGGATGTGTCAAATTTTAAGACAGCGGCCTACTCGATTCCTTTTTTTTTAATTAGACGCATACAATTATTGAAAGTATATGGATGTGTCAAATTTTAAGACAGCGGCCTACTCGATTCCTTTTTTTTCTCGAATAAACCGACAACATTTCTTATTTTGCAATAAATCTCGCAAATTTTACAAAATAGACCCAACAAACCCTATATCAGCAAAAAGCTCTTAAAAAATGCCATGCAATGATGTAATAAAATATAGGGTGATGCATTTGAAAAAGTCGAGTTATTGCTATTTGTAATTTGTAATTTTCAAAAAATCGTAGTAGGCGGTAGAACGTCGACTCCGAATTCGCCTACAACTCAGAAGATGCGCGCGAAAGCTTAAGGAATCGACTGGAAAAAAGTTGATTAAGTTATCTTGAACAGTTCTGAAGTTCTGAACTTTTTTGTGGATCTCTGCACGACGCTATTTTGACACATAAATTGACATAAGTCAAAAACTATTGCAGGTAAGTCTAAGAAACCCGGGTGCGTTATATCGACAATTTAATGGCGAATCTAAAAATGTAACAAAAATGCGGGGTTGTCATTTAAAAAACCAGAACTTGGTTGTGTATCTTATTGGGACATCCTGTATATAAATAGAAATATTTTTAGAATGTGCCCCATTGTCGGCCTTATCGTTTAAAAAAAAATCAAACCGATAGCTTGGATAGAAAAAAAGTTATGGAGCATGTACGTACCCCTGGGTCACCCTGTAGGTAAATGTTTCTTATTTAATGAAATTTTTTCAAGCTTTTGCTAGAAGAGCAGAATCAGAAACACATTTAAGAAACACGCGTCAGTATCGAATTACTAAAGAAAATGTTAATAATTCGCATTAAAAACAGTTTCTTATTTTCCATTAAATGGACCAATTTATTAGCCTTTTCCATCTCTAGCCACATTAGACATGTTAGGCCCGGAATTCAAATATAAGCTGGTATAGAATGTGACACGGTAGCTAATTACCGTTTCTGATATGCCGAATCAATGCCTCTTTCGATTCATATCTGACTTTTCGCTATAAGCGCCATATTTTATGTCAAATAATAAAGCGTAATTTTCTTATATTTTTCTTCGGAATAATATTAGAAATCACGTCATCCATTCCCAGACACTTACTTTACCTTATACATATGACTTGGGTAACTATTAGAAGATGTTTCCTCAGTAACCAGACAGTTTCGACAGTTCTAACCCTAACCAGTTAACTACCAAAGCCACATGACACCAAGTTCATAGTATAGACCAGTGCAGATAGCTTTGAAAATGGTAAAAAGTGAAATAAAATAATAGTAGAATGAAACCACATCCCCAACAAGTCATTCATAAGTTTCAAATATTCCGTGCCCAAGGATGAAGTGAGATAGATATATAAAAGTCCAGAACATGGCAACGAATTTATGCTGCGATGCATGGGCGTACCGTTACATAGGGAAATGGGATGTGACACAATATATTTATTTTTTTTAACGATTTTAATTTTACCAGTTACATAGGAAATTTAAAATACTAATGAAAATATATTTATTTAATCAAATTAATCGTAAAAAAATTTAGGATCAGCTAGTCCTCTCTGAACACCTATTGTTCGTCAATGCAGGATCAAAAAATTCATCATTTCCTTGCAAATGTGTCGAAGTTGTTTTTATCAGGCTGGGGGGAACTAACTACAAATTAAACACTGATGAATTATTAGTTGTATCATCCTGAAATAAAAAAAATAATGTTGGTGTAGTAGGAATCTTCTACGTTTAGATAAATCCTGAAAAATATATAAACCGTTTTAATCTTATCGAACCTACAACAGGAAAAATTGTTAGTAAATATCAAATAACGAAAACGTTGGCAGAAGTAACAAATTTCTACATCTACTATTTTTTTGTGAGGCAAGCCTCGTTTTATTTTATTTTTTCTCCACTACGCTACATCCAAATTATATACATTCATAATCCACAAAGCAGGCGAGAAGGCATTCACAGTGAAACGACATACAAATCGAATCAAATAAGTAATTAGTTAAAACTACAATTACAGAACACAAAAATTTTCAATAAAAGTTAAGATTAATGGGAAATCACTAGAGTTTAATCAGTCAGTATTATAGAAATGTTTTTGATTGCTTAAAATATTCAACGTATTCTCAAAAGATTGGTTTGACCTTTTACATTACATAAATTTAAGCCATAATGTTGGTACTGGAAGTACCTTATATTTTAAGTGAAAAATGTTTGTATTCTAGTAAAACTTCGCAAAAGTATTTTTAAATCTTATAGCCTAAATTTATTAAAAAACAAATAAACATAGGTATATTACCTCGATATTGGTTTTGCATCTGTTTTCAAATATTTCCTTCCACTTGGTTTATATTCAAAGTCATTATCACGGAAATGAAGAACAAATATAATCATTTGTAGGTATGAACTACTTTAGTTGGCAGAAAAACAAAATGTGATTTAATTTTTAACAAAATATATGAAACCTACATAATTATAAGTCGCTGCAATAAGTTAAAACAATCCTTTAGGCATTATCAAAGAGTTTATACAGTTGATAAAATACTAATTCTACGCCCCTGAGCTTTGTTCATAATACTTACCCATGAAATGATTTAAATAAACTATTTTGCTGCATTCAAACACTAATAAACCATATTTATCTAATAAATCAACTTAAACCAATAAATTCAATGTGAAAAAGAAAATTATAATAATATAACCTAAAAAGCACACAATAATAAACCATCAAATTATGTAGAAAATGGTCGCACACGTTACTACGAAACATTCTATCCCCTGATTTCATTCTTAACGATATAATGACAGTAGAGTTAAACCAGTACACAGTTGCCGCTTCTAACAATTTTTCGTAGAAATGGTCTAAACTTAAATCGTGGTAAAGTATCTTTGTCAATATTTATCTATCAATATGATTTGTTGTGTTAATAGTTACGAAAATTAGTGTTCGTAGATGTACAATTATTTTAGCGAATCAAAATATCTCATTTTTCAAGATAATTTTTACATAGATTTAGGATTTTGGTAATAACGGAAAAAAATTATGATAACTTTGACAACATTGAAACTTATAATATAAATTCAATAACATAGCGTTTAGACTGTTACGTGTTCTTGTCCCCAGCCGAAATGAAAACAAACTCGATCTTATTGTTCTAAATCTATGGATGAAACCCATTGGAAAAGGAAGAGAATATAGCAAACATGAAAGGAAAAATAATTTACTGACGCTCTGGGGTCGGGAAGTGGAAGGGCGGAGTTTTTAAGGGTAGAAAACTGTTTATCTCGATTTCCGGCAAAACTACAAGTCTTTTGGAAAAAAGTTAAATAGCAAAGTTGTAGGTAATAAAAAGATCTACAACTTTGGTATTTGCACTTTTTTCACATAACCTCAAAATTTATGTGAAAAATTCAAATAACCAAGTTTTTGGTTTTTTACAAAAAAAAAATTTTTTTTCACGAAATTTGGTCTAAACTTACCTTTTTATGTCCCAAACACTCTGTAATTTTTTTGATTTAAAATATGTATTTTTTTAACCTTATTCTCACGTCAAAATATCTGCCTTTTTAAAAAACTCGGTGGGCTTTTTGTTCGTTCAAATCTCTACTTTTTGATGGTGTAAAAAAATATGCATTACTATGGTAAATGTTCTCAAAAAGTGCAAATAAGAAACGAAGAAAACTCCCAAATTTCTTTTTTTTAAATCATCATGTACAATTTTGAGCTATTTATTTAAATTTATACTTTAATTACTCGAAAAACGTAAGATTCCGTGTTACATCGATAAACAAAAGAGTAATTAAAGTATAAATTTAAATAACTAAAAAATAAAACTTTTTAATCGATGAAAACGGAGAGCATTTTGAACATTTAATGTAATTTTTACATTCTAATAAAATTAGTTATAGGTAGATTAGTTGTTACAATGTTTCTTGTTGTTTCATAAGTTTATTGTTTTTATTTTTTATTAATTATAATTTTGATAAATAAAATTGTCACACATCAGTATCCTTATAATAAAATGTTAAATTTCGTTCTGAGTGTTCAATTTTTTAAGGGTGTTTCACCTGATAACATCCATAAATGGTTTATTTGCACTGTAGCTCCAACCATTGAAAATAGATATATAGTATGTCATATCAGGTGAATGAGAATTAAAAAAGGAAACGAAAAACGTCAAAATATACAGGGTGTCCCATTTAAAAAAACATAAGTTTGCATTATATTTCCTTAGCGAGCCCCCTAAAAAAGAATCTGTGCCCCACTGAACTCTTTAATATTATATCTATCAAAAGTTTTTATAACGTTTTTTTTATATTTTTCTTAATTAAGAAGTTTTAGTACCTTGTAGTTTTCAATAATCGCCCTGTATCTTCCAACTGCAGGGAGTTACTAAAGATTTAATTAGGCTATCGTTACTTTAACAAAAAAAGAAGTCATAACATCTTAGCTGCTTTTCTTTTATCTCTTCTAGTTTACGAGATACCCTGCAAAACACACCAATTTGGGACACCCTGTACATGCTGGTTTAAAAAAAAGAAATTCGGAGTTTTCTTCGTTTCTTATATGCATTTTTTGAGAACATTTACCATAGTAATGCATATTTTTTTACACCATCAAAAAGTAGAGATTTCAACGAACAAAAAGCCGACCTAGTTTTTTAAAAAGGCAGATACTTTGACGTGAGAATTTTCGATTGAAAACTAGACTGCTTTTTCGATATTAAGTCAAAATAAGGTTAAAAAAATACATATTTTAAAAAAAAAAAATTACAGAGTAAAAAGGTAAGTTTACACCAAATTTCGTGAAAAAAAGTTTTCTTCGTTTCTTATTTGCACTTTTTGAGAACATTTACCAAAGTAATGCATATTTTTTTACACCATCAAAAAGTAGAGATTTGAACGAACAAAAAGCCCACCGAGTTTTTTAAAAAGGCAGATATTTTGACGTGAGAATAAGGTTAAAAAAATACATATTTTAAATCAAAAAAATTACAGAGTGTTTGGGACATAAAAAGGTAAGTTTACACCAAATTTCGTGAAAAAAAATTTTTTTTTTGTAAAAAACCAAAAACTTGGTTATTTGAATTTTTCACATAAATTTTGAGGTTATGTGAAAAAAGTGCAAATACCAAAGTTGTAGATCTTTTTATTACCTACAACTTTGCTATTTAACTTTTTTCCAAAAGACTTGTAGTTTTGCCGGAAATCGAGATAAACAGTTTTCTACCCTTAAAAACTCCCCCCTTCCACTTCCCGACCACAGAGCGCCTGTAAATTATTTTTCCTTTCATGTTTGTTATATTCTCTTCCTTTTCCAATGGGTTTCATCCTACCATTATTTTGTTTGGTTTCAAAAATTATCTGCACTGGTCTAGTAGCCCATTGTTCCTACCTGTATTGGAAGCATGCGCTGAGAAAATTTCAGCTTTTATAAAATAAAGAAGGTCTGGCACTCACGGGCTCTTGATCTACCAATATAAAACGCTTACTCTCTTTCTAAGTCAGAAGAACACTAGCTTCAATATGTGACTGGTACATTACGCAATAATGACCTTTTTGCTATGGAAGGCAATGTTTCAGATATTATTTTTTTCACTTTTTGAACTTATTAAATATTTTTTTGCAGTGAACCTTATGACAGCAACGGAAACTACGCATCTGGTCCTTTATCACCACAAGGACAACTTGAATTCAAAAAAAACTTTAATAGTCAAAATCCTCAACAGCCTGCAGTATATCAAGGAGGTCATTATCGACCAGATCAATATAATCAGCAAAGTGGGTCTCCCTATCAGCAAAGTGGATCATATCAACAACCTAACCAATATCAAGCAAGTAAGCAGTATCAGCAATCCGCTCAGAATCAACAATCTCCTTCTCAACAATCTGGATCATCTCAACAACAAAGCCCATATGCACAGTCTCAACAATCTGGATACTCCCAGCAGCTTAGTCAATATCCACAATTTCAACAATCCGGATCTAGCCCATATCCACAGTCACAACAATCTGAATACTCGCAACAATCTAACCAATATCAACAACATCAACCATCTCAAACAAGTGGTCAACCTAGTAATCAAATTGATTACACCGGTTCATATAGTGAAAACCAAAATAGTTACTCTAATTACAACCCAAACGTAAATAAACAATCTGGGCAATATGATTCAAACACTTCCCCAAGTCAATACGGTCAATCAGGCCAATATCAACAAGGTGGACAATACAAACAACCTGATTACTCAAATCAAGTTGACAACTCCGGACAGTACGACAAAAAATCCGAAGAAGAAAATGGTCCTCCTAAAGGATTTTTCTATAACTTCGATTACCCTGTTGGAAAAATTGTTCAAGTAGGAGGAATTGCTAGAGTGGGTGAACTTAAAAATACGTACGATCAAAATAAAGCAAATTATGAATCTCAATTGCATGCAGGACGATCTAACAATGGTGAAACTCAAAGCAGTTATTTACATTCTCACTAATTGTTCTATTTTAGTAATTCAATAATTTTTAAGTAATTTAATAAAATTGTAAGGTCATCTGAGTTTTTGCTACAGTTTTAGTTAATAAAGATTTATATTCACCAAATAAATTAATGTGATCAATCCGTTTCTGTAAATAAAAATCAATTTTTTATAGACAATTTTTTATACCTTGCAGAAGAAATCTTTTTTACTTTTGTAGCTTTTAGTTTTTATCATTTAAATATTTACTTTTAACTCTATAATGGAGTAGATCTGGCGAAAAAAACGGCTCGAAAACAGACTGATGAAATCAAGAAATTTTTTTTCCCAATCGATGAAGTCAGATGGCTCCATCATTCCTGCATGAAATTGTTATATCTTAACCTACTAGACTTGTAGTAAAACAACTTGCAGATCGAACACTTTATTTAACAATTTATAACTGATGAACATAAGAAGACACAAGCCTGGAAGATATACAAAAAGAACTTATAATAATTATACTGAATTCAGCATTACTAGAGCACAAGTTAAATCTCGCTCTAATGCTGCATATAAAAGTTTCTTGTCTTCAGCTGAAAATGAAATAAAATCAAATCTTAATAAATTCTGGGCAATGTAAGATCCAAGAAAGGTGATTTTCCCCCCTATACCTACAAACATGAACTGCAACAATACAAATCTTAATAACACTAATGATATTGTCGAATGTTTTGCAAATTTCTTCTCTACACACTATAGACCCTTTACAGCAACCATAAATGCAGTTCCCAACTTTGCCACGAGTTATTCTCGTTTAAAGATTTTCTTCCGTGGGATTATGTAATCCGCTTTGGATGCCGGCTAACCACAGTGAAGTGGGGTGTGGATTGATATGAGTTGTTAACTAAAAAGAAAATGGGCGCCAGGAGATTGTTTTACCCTCATCCAAAATACAGTCAATTTAGTCACTCAACCTCCAGAATGGATCTAAATTGAGCCCACTAATAAAAAAAAATAAACTACGTCGCAACCAAAAATTTGCTTACCTTAGTTCGGGTCAAGACTATTCGTGACTATTAGTAATTGAAAGAAAAGTAATTAATTACTCAATAACTGTTTAATAATTGCACTTACATAAAACTGTACAGGTCAAAAAAAAATATACAAAGACAAAGGGATCCAAATGATCCCACTAAAATTTCGCTAGTTAAAAAAAATTAAATTATTTAATTAATTAATTATATGACGAATAATAGGGGTGTTACACCGTCCGCGAGAGCTCTCAAGGTCGTTGGAATTGGGCGTAAAATAAAATACCACTCGCCCCTATAAGTCGCTTACAAAGTACCAAATAAAAATTAGAGAAAATATATATAAATACTAATTTAGAGACCTGTAAAAAATTACGAATTAACAAATAATGTCTATGAACCAATATAAAAAAAAGGAAAAACTTGCGGTTGTTCAAAATTAAATTGCGGCAACTTGCGGCTACTAACTCGTCAGGTCAGGTCAGCTCAACCCGGAAATCTGGTTGACGATCAGCCCAACACGAGAATCTGGACGTCTATCAGCCCAACACGAGAATCTGGACGACAATCCGCCCAATACGAAAATCTGGATGACAATCCGCCCAATACGAACACCTTAAAATAATATACATTAAACCCCTAATCAAATACCCCCCCGGCCCAGAAAGAAATTTACAAACTCTAACAGTTTATACAATAAAAACATTTAAATATCTCAACATACCCTTTTATACAGTGAAGGGAAATTCTCGGCCAATCAGGAACTTCCCTGACAGATGCTTCCGTATAAGGTGAATCCTCGGAGAATCAGATCGTCTAACGTGGATGATACTACCCCTATAATATTAACAGGCCTTACACACTTGCCAGATAACATAAAACTCGACTTTCATGAAAAACGCCTTACCTGACAAAAATGGCGTCGTTACGAACGTGGCGTGGTTCGGCACAAAATATCAATTCCTCTTCACGAGATTCAGACCAGGGTAAACACACCAAATCAAATAGGCACCCTGCAAGTCTAACAATACGGGAATCGCTCGTCTATCCCAATCAATGGTACGAAATAATCTTCATAAACACCGGGCGACTCTTCAAAATTTTGTCTAAACCACGTTATACTTATCACCCACAAGAAAGAAAAAGCCCAGGCCCGTCCCAAAATTTCCTTCGAAATCATTCTCGAACGAATCTCACCACGCAAGTCCAGAAAGAGATTCACCTAATAATCGCCACGGGTCACTTAAAACGACTTGACCAATCAAATAACATAACTGGCCAAACTCTGCGATTTGACCAATCAGATAACAGGTGTCCGGCTAACACAGCCGTACAGCACCTCAAATTTAACAGAAGAAACGACAGGAACGACAGTTCGAAACATGACATCGATAAGAATAAAGTAAACAATCTATTTTACAATCTATTTTAGTGTTCGAAATACTTTATATGAAACTAACTAGCTCGTTCAAATGGATATAAATTGAGTCAAAAAAATTGAGGCTATCTTATGTGATATATGGTTCCTAAATAATATAATTCGATCCCTACAGTGGCTCACATCTACAAGGTATAAAAAACTAATTAATGTAGTAAGGTCTTAATGCCGAATTTAAACGTTACAACTTAACCACTAACTCCACTCGAAAATCACTGAAGAAGAAGTTTTAGTCGCCCTAAAACAGACCAAACCCAAGATAACGACCGGACCAGACTTAATTCCCGCATTTTTAGTTAAGGACTGTGCATTTGCTCTCTGTAAATAATAAAAACTGTAAAAAACTAATGGGTTCAATCCCCGATCACCTGAAACCCATATACCAAATTTCAGCTCAATCGGATTAAGCGTGCGGACGCTATCGTGGAAGAATACAGACATACACACACACAGACAGACGGACAGACTTCCATCTGGAAATCGTTTTAATCGTCTCAGGGGACCTCAAAATGGATATATCCGTTGTTATCTCAAATTTCAATTTTTTTTTTAGCGCGTTCACAATACTTTCGCTTGGCGAGTGGCCGGGAACGTAAAAGATGACAAAAATGATATATCCAGCTACCGCTCTATAACCATGGTTGGTTGGTTGGTTCAAGTGGCGGGCTCCGGCCAACTGTCCCGAACCCCAATTAGCGCTTTAGCACCGTTTTGCTACCACGATCGCGCGAACCTGAGCTTTATTTGGTTGTTTAGATCCATCCCGTGGTGTTCAGGAAATGTACTGTTTCCGTAGGCCACTTACTAGATAGATCGGTGAGTTCATTAAGGAGGTAATTCCCGAGAGAGCAATTCCTGGCCCTGGCCAGTGCTATAACCATATTATGTAACTTTTCAAAAAAATTTTAATCTGTTCTCCACACACGTCTGTCTTTTCAAGTCCGTAATTTAATTACCTCAAACCTCTTTTTTATTAACACAATTCTTAGCTGAGGCACTTGATAGGAGAAGTCAGGTTGATGTAATCTATACTGATTTCTCCAAGCATTCGACATATTGGATCATTCCCTCCTATTAATCAAACTTGACAACCTTGGTTTTTCTGGTCAGCTGCTATCAATCCTCAAATCATACCTAAACAATCGATATCAATATGTTCGTTGCCTCAGATTTAAATCACGAACTTTTATACAAAGCTCAGTAGTTCCCAAGGGTCAATCTTTTTGTTAATAACATTGTCAGTAAAATAAACGTTTTGATAAAGATTTATGCAGACGATATGAAATTCTATTGTGAAATTAATAATATCTAAAAAAAGCTATCAGAGTTTAACGAATGATGCATTAGGAATAGGATATGCCTCAATAGTAAGTGCAATGTAATGACATTCTGCAGAAAAGACTCGTTTCATTTATTCCCATACTCTATTGAAAACTGTATTCTAACACGACCTAACATAATTAAGGTCCTGCGAGTTTACTTTAACAATAGTTAATTTTCAATCATCGATCATCGATGGAAGTCACATCATATTTTTGTGCGAGGAGTATTCCAAAGCAACGTTCGGTAACGTAGTCCCGATACATAATGTTGGTCTAGCAGTGGTCGACGAAAACGTTGGTGGAGTGATGATGGAAAATCGTCTTAAGAAAATAACCTATTTTTGTAAATATCAACGTCAGCTTTGACTTTATTTAATTTCGCCATAATAACCTACAAATTTTGACAACTACTGATAACACACATCTCTGGGTAAACGTTAAGAATATGGGGCCGGCTGGGATTTTCAGTAGTAATACCCCTAGGGCCTTGATAATACCGAGATAATTTTGTCATAGAGAATGCTGTAAGCGTGTTGCTATTATCCTTAAGCAACACGCTTGAAGGATTCTCTATGACAAAATTTTGAGGATTTATCAAGGCCCGAGGGGTATTCGATAAGATAATTTTTTACTTTGTAGATTTCAAAAAATTGATTGTCAATCTGACGTTTAATATTTACTCATTTTTATTTAACAAAACTAAAAACTACAGGTATTAAAAGTATCCTGCTGTAATCTTTTACGTTTTGCATTTCTTGCATCTCGCGCATCTTTGAATAACACACTGGTAAACGGGTCGAATACAATTTTGAAGTCATTGAAGTATTTTTCCTGGAGTAGCTTACTCGTAGTATTCCAAATTGTTTTTACAGTCGCTTCTTTATATTCAGTTCCGTCAGCTTTTCTCATATTTACCGCATAATCTCTCAATATATTAGCCAAATTATGCAAACTCGTTTCAGCATTCAGTTCGTATTCTCTGGTCGCACAAAACTCGAGAAATATTTTCCATATATATTTTTTTGATTTGGTTGTATTTTTTGGTATATTACTTGATATAATATCATTAATTGCATCGTCAGATGCATTACCAAATCTTAGCGACATTTTTAAACTAGTTGTCAGTTTGACGTTTAATTAATTTTTAATCAAAAACTTGACTTGTTGAAAACACCAAACTGAAAACACCACATGTAGGGTGTTATCGCTGTAATCCATAGCTGATTGGATGAAATTTGACACGACTCTAAATTAAGTAATTTGATTGGTTACTATAGTTAGTAAAAAATTATCAGGAAATTTTCACAGATGTTATAAAACATGATAAATTCAATATAGCGATAAAAATTTTTGCGCGGAAAAATATTTTTCACATTTTTTAAAAATAAATATACATTGGGATACTCACTCCCAAGACAAACAAATTCAGTAACGCACTGAATTGAAACGATTATTTAACATATTTTTCCAACACAAATGCCCCAGTAGCAATTTATAACGAAAATTTCACACCAACATTTTTTTAACCAATAAGAAGCTTTCGTTTCAGCTCGTTACTGTAGCAACCAAAAAACTTGGCGATAGTATTTTCCTACCCTGGGCTGTACCACAGCGATAGTATTTCTGTCAAGTGTCAAATTATAAAAATACACCGCCCAAGTAGCATTTTGGCGACGACAACCACATAATACACCAAAATTAACGTTGTACTTGGTGAAGAAATTAGTAATTTATGAAACGACGCTTTCCAAACCACGGAACAACGTCGTCTTTATGTTAACCATTACTTTAGTTAAACTACTACGTTGTAACAACGATTACCCAACCGACTACAAGTAGTAACTATTTTGGGACTGGGAATAACGTTCTAAAAACGTTTAAGTGACGACCATAGATAAAATAACAAGTAAACGAGATATGCAATCCCCGTGGAAATGAGTGTCAACAAATTCACAACATTCCGACGCCAGATAGGAGGGCACGGATCTTATTGGAACTAATTTAGGTGTGCGAACACCCTAATAGTTAAAGATAACGTTTAAAAAAAGAAGAAAGAAAGAAGTAGAATGGCGGTTCATTTAAAATTATTTATACCTCATCTCTTGTTTCTGACCAATATTTACAAATTAGCTCAAAGCTATTTAAATAATTAAGTAGCTTTGAAACTAATATGCAAAGTTTAGTCAGAAACAAGAGATTGTTATTAAAACGACAAAACAATAATTGAAACACATTTAAATAAACATTTTTATTAAAAACAATACCAAAACAAGAACAATTTAAATTATGATAAAAGATGTAATTAATTGAAGATGGCCATATGCATACATCTAGAGCCTATAAAACAAGCAAAGAGTTATGTAAATATATGCAGCTTTAGTTTTGTATTAACGTAAATAATATATTTTTTTTATTTATCTGACCTTTCATAAAAGCTTTTGGAATGTTTTTAAAAACCATTTATAACAATGCTTAAATAATCATAAAGGTTCAGTATAATTAAATTAAACAATTAAAAGAAAATAAAATTGCTACTTTTAGCCAATCAATTGCTTGAAAATAAAAATATACTTGCAATTTATTGTTGTCCGCTTCCCACCACGTGGAGGTAATAGCAGTGTACTAAAACACTAGGGAGGCTTTTTAGATTTAATACAAACAATACCTAATCTCTATTAATAAATAAATATTAACAAATCATTTTATAATTAAACTATTAATATTAGCCATTTTAAATATTTAGAAGTGCCAGGTTTAGGTATTATTTGTAAAATAAACACAAACAATAAACATTTTTAATGCTTTCTTTAATTTACAAATTCTACTTTGTTGATCCCTGGCAAAAGAATAAAGCTTTTTTTATATGGAGAAAATTGTTTAACTTTTTTATCTTTGCTATCTTTAAAATAAGTACATAATTTTTGATTTGGTTTTTCATCTATAACATTAAGTTTACGTTTTGCTTGACTGGCACAGTTGTTATCTTCATTGCTGACAGACAAAACTAAATCATGTGGCTGATTTATTATTTCACCGTGTCCAGCCTCAGGTTCGGGTATAAAAACTACATTGTTTGTTGGATTACAGTTAGTAGTAACTCTAAGAGGCACTGCATTTATAACTAATCGTTTGCGAAGTAATTAACTTTTACTAAATGAATCTAATGAAAAATGATCTTCGCAAATAACAGAAATATCTTCTGTATATGGCAAATTTAAAAAAATGTTTGTTCTTATAAGAAATATCAAATATGGGATTGTAGAAACAGTTATGGCAAGTCTGGACTAGACATTTATATCTAAATCTTCCTGGGCTAGACATATTTTCAATTTCGGTTTAAGGATCAGGTAATCTTCAAAAATACTGTATCTATAAAATGTTTCTTAAAACAATGCAAATAAATAAAGTGCCCGTGTTATATTAATGATGATGATAAATAAATTTACTAAATCTACATTAATTTAAAAATATACTTACATTACTTACCTAGAATATCCTAACATAACCTAAAATTAAATTGGCCTAGTATCACAGAATATTACATATTTCCCTCCACAGCAGTTATTGAAGTTTAATTTTTTCCGCATTGCCACATTGTGTAACAAAATTATCTGACTCATATGAAAAACATTGCATTATTGGGTTAATTGTCGCTTTCGCTTAGAATTTAGATGAACACTGGCAACATCTGAATCATCTGATCGACCGTTGCGCTAACTATTAGGAGGGCAAGAACTATGGCACAGTAGATACAGTAGTTCCACTTAGCGTCGGCACCTTTGATATTGGTGTCCAGCAGTTTCATTTTTTATATTCGCACTGGTATTGACACTATTGACAGTAATGACATTTCTCCCTGCCACGATCCCTAACAATGCTCATATATACACTGCTCGATATATCAATTATTGATATAAACTGCTCGCTAAAATTCAGTCTATGCAAATAAGGTTGGAAACATGGAAAAGTAGTAAAAATTAATTATGCAGTTTTCAATGAGGTAAAATTCATTTAATCGGATGCACGCGAGATAAAAAAAAATGTTTGGTGATTCTTACGTATTTTTGTTTCCTGAACACGAATTTGAAGTCAAAAAGCGGAGGTCTCGAATGCTTTTTGAGATATAGGCCCGAAAAGTATGAAAACTTGTTTCTAATCTCACGATTATCTTTATTGCCACACTTATATTAACTTCATATGTACGTTTATTAGTACAAATTTGAACCATTTCTAGTCGAGTTGAGATTTGGCATATATTTTTATATGAACAAAAAATGAGTTTTATGATTATGGGTCGATGTTATTCAAACGTGGTTTAAAGGAGTTTTTGGGAATGGAGTTTCTGCCAAAATTCAATATGGCAAATACAAAATTGTGGTTGAGTTGTGTGCTTATATTGTTTGATTCTGTTTAAAAAAGTTAATACAGCCATTCTATATTCATTGTTAAAAAAAATGCAAGAGATTATTACGAAAATATTTATTTTTTCCATTTCAGTTGACATTTCACATTCATAATATATAAGAAAGAAATTTATTGCATACAATGTACATAGTCAATACAATTTTTTTTAAGAAAACAAGAACCAAGAATGCATGACACCTAATAAAAACATAGATATATAGATATTTATTAATATAAAATTACAAGAATTTTACACTCGTCACAAAACATTACAATTATTACAAGCTTAAAACTATAATTTACAATAACAATAACAGACAGACACCCACACAGCAAAGGATATTCCCAGAATATCCTCACAAGATACCAATGTTCTTTTTGCAGAATATTCCTAAGCAAATATTCTGAGAGCGATCATAGAATGTATTGGATATATTAAAATATTTAGCACATCTATAAAAAATATCTTTAGTTAGTAAAGAAGTTCAATATTGTTTCAGAAATTACTCACCTTGCATCATCTTTGGGAAACCTAAAAAAACTTAATTGGGGATTTTCCCTCGAATTGCTTCGACATACTACACAAATTGTACATGGTTTTTTAAGCACAACATCACCAACAACTGTAGACATTTCGCTTTTACTATTTCGCACAAAACAAACAGAAAACACCACCAAATAATACAAACGAAAACGAATGAAATAATAAATTGAGCAACACAATTAAAAATGTTTTCATATTGCAATGTTGCCAATGTGAATTGTTAAATTATCATAATTCGAGATGCTATTGTAGAATTGTCACAAAAATGATCACTTTTCAATGAAATAAGTGGAACATACATAGGGATTGACGCCTCATTGATAAAATATCCTAAAACCAGAATTTGATGAAATAAGAGACTACTTTATGAAATGTTTATAACACTTCTAATATATTACACAGTAGATTGTATGAAACTTTTTAAATCCCGCAACTATGGAAGAGTGCCGGTCATTCTTAAACTCGTCGTTTGCGCATTAGCCAGGAGTCGCAACTCCTGGCTAATGCGCGTTGAAAACTTACAACCAGAAATTGGCCGAAGTGGAATTACTGTATCTACTGTGACTATGGGCTTGGTTGCCATTTTGGTGTATTCATCCGGGTGTCTACCTTTATTTGTCTATGGTGACAACTTTAGTTATTGTGGTACCCTTCTTATTTAATAAAAGTCACACTTAACACTTAACAATTTTTTTATTTAATTCCCAACAATAAACAAGTAACAATAGATATAAACTTCCCTATACACGATATATCATCGCTCGCTATTTATATATAACTGGTCATCACCGCTGTCGATGCTATCACCGCTTGGGGTGAATCATACCTTCGGTATCGGGTTCCACAATCCCTCCTTTTTTTTCAGTTTGAGTGGTGGTACTTTTGGTGATGATTCTTCTCCATTTGGTGATGATGATGATTCTTCTCGTGTCTGGTTTGGTACCCGCTCCCCCGACATATGAGCTTCGCTGGTAGGATCCTCGGGTGGCTCGTCTGGAACTGTAGTTGATGGAGGAATTTTTTTAAGGTGGGTGGCGTGTCGTTTGAATGTTTTACCGTCTCTTATAATTGTGTATTCATTACCTTTTCTTTCTAAGACTGTATATTCTTTGTCTTCAAATCTGCTTTGTAGTTTGTTGGAAGTTTTTGTATTTTGTATAACTACCATATCGCCTGGCTCTATGTTACTATCTTTTGCGCATCTTGCCTTATCCTCTCTTTCCTTTCCGCTGTGCTTTCTGAGAATATCATTGTCTTTGGCTTCCTCATCACCATCGAAGCTTATAAGGTCATCTATGGAAGGAATCTTATCTCTAATGTTTCTACCAAACATTAGCTGAGAGGGAGACTTTCCAGTTGTGCCGTGTGGAGTAACGTTATACATGAGTATAAATTTTTTAATTTCGGTCTGGTAGTCGTTACTGTTCGCGTGAGCAATTTGGAGTCGTTTAAGAATAGATCTATTCATGTTTTCGACTTCTCCATTTGCTTGTGGCCAGTAGGGTGGCGTTTTTATCAGTTCAATATTATGATCGCTGCAAAATTGTTTGAACTGCTCACTTACAAATTGTCTACCATTATCTGCCCTGATACTTTTAGGAAAACCAAGTCTCGAGAACATTTCCATCAATTGTTCTATGATGATTGAAGATGTTGTGGTCTTCAGAAATTTAATTTCCTGGTATCTTGAGTAGTAGTCTATAATCACTAACAGCATGTCTTTATTTGGTAGTGGGCCCATTAAGTCTATGGCCAGGCTTTGCCAAGGTCCTTGTGGGAATTTATGTCTAACCATTGGTGGGGGTTTGCTTGGTTGAGTAACTAACAGGCAGTCACGGCACTGTTTTACAAATTGTTCTGCTTGCCTATCTATCATGGGCCACCATACTTTTGCCCTGAGTCGTCTTTTCATTACCGTCTCTCCAGGATGACCTTCATGGGCTAATTCCAAGATTTGCCTAGTTAAAGATTCGGGTACAACGAGTCGATTACCTCTGAGTAATACTGGTCCCATCGTAGATAACTCTGCCTTAAATGGAAAGTATATATTTTTGTCAGTTGGGTTCCAAGAATCATTCCTCAGTTTGTTCACTGCCTCTTGTAATTGTTTGTCTAGTCTACTCTGAGAAATAACTTGTGATATTGTCAGTGCCTTAGGTAAGGTTCTTTCTACAATGGAGAATACATGTTGTTCCCCTTTCGCATCAAATGACAGTTCTTCTTGCAATTTACACAATCTCGATATTGAATCTGCAATATTAGACTTTCCAGGTTGAAATATCACTTTAAATTTGAACGATTGCAGTCTGAGTAACCATCTTTCTATACGTGCTGGTGGTTTGGACGTTGGTTTAAAGATGGTTTCTAAGGGCTTGTGATCAGTCACCAGTTCAAAGTCTAGACCAGCGAGATAGAAATAAAACCGTTCCACTGCCCACACCAGTGCTAGGCTTTCTTTTTCTGTCTGAGAGTACCGCTTTTCTACTTCTGAAAGGCTCTTACTTGCAAAGGAAATTACTCTTGGGTTATTCTGACTATCAAATTGTACCAAAACTGCTCCCAGAGCTACGGGACTGGCATCGGCTATCAATCTGGTTCGTCGTTTTGGGTCGAAGTACGCTAATGTTGGAAGTTTTGCTAAGGCCTGTTTGATTCGTTTAAAGTGAATGTCATGGTTTTCATCCCATTCAAACTTCGTATCACTTTTGGTTAGCTGTCGTAGTGGCTCTGTTTCTGTTCCTAAATCGGGAAGAAATTTTCCCAAATACGTTACTAAGCCCAAAAAACTGCGAACTTCCTCTTTGTTTTCAGGCGCACGACATTCCATGATGGTTTTTATTTTCCTTTCATCTGCTTCAATACCCTTGTCTGATAATTTATGACCCAAAAATTCTAATTCTCTAACTCTAACGAGGCATTTTGTTTTATTTAATTGAACGTCATTCTCATCCAGGATTTTCATTACTTCCTGGAGACAAGTATCATGCTCCAGTTCTGTAGCACCGTAGACGATAATATCATCAAGGTAATTTAAACAATTTTTACAAGTCGCTAACATTGCCTCAAAAATCCTCTGAAAAATCTCAGGGGCTGAATTGACTCCAAACATAAGGCGCTTGTAACGAAATACGCCCTTATGCGTGATAAATGTAGTGATAGGTCGGCTGTCTTCTTCTAATTCTAGTTGGTGGTATGCGCTGATTAGATCGAGGCGAGTAAAGTATTTTGCATTTCTTAGTTTGGTCATAAAATTATCAAAGGTCGGTAATGGATAGTTCTCGCGAAGAATGGCTTCGTTGGCTCTGCGCATGTCGACGCAGATGCGAATGTCACCAGTTGATTTAAAAATTACCACAATTGGTGATATCCAAGCGCTTGGTTGCGTGACTTTTCTATTATGTCGTTTCGGAGTGCTTCTTCCAATTTATCTTCCACTTGCTTTTCTACTGATATTGGAACTCTTCGTACGGGCTGCTGTACTGGTTTTACATGAGGGTCTATAGTAAGTCTTACAAGAATATTTTTTATTTTTGGAAAAGGTGTTGTTACCGTAAGCCTATTTACCTCTAAACCTAGTTTTAAAATGCCTAACTGTTTAGCTGTATCTTTCCCAATTAAGGAGATGTCACCATTTTCTACAACATAAAATGTAGTGATGACTTCATGACGCTCCGGAATATTAATGGTTGTATGGAATCTGCATTTTATTTTAAGTGGGTTTCCAGAAGCGTAAGCCTTTAGCACCTCCTTAGTTCCTGACGTAATATCCCAAACAACTGCTTTTTGTTTACGTAATAATTCCCAATCTTCAGCTTTAATAATATTCACTTTGGATCCAGAGTCTATAAGAACAGTTATCTGCGCTCCTCCAATTAAACACCGAATAAGGTCATCTGGAAGCTTTTCACTACTTACATCGTCCATTTTAGTAATTTTAAAACAGTCAAAACTCCTGATGTTATCTTGTGGTTCCTCTGTTTCCTCAGCTTCGACGAAATTTATTCCGAACCTGGAACGTTTGTGGCCTCTGCTTGACGTTGTATTTGAAAATGGTCTCTTTGCGGAGGTGCGACTCCTGCAACATTGGCTAAAATGCCCTTGATATCCGCACTTTCGACATTTTGCGCTTTTAGCGGGACAATCTTGAAAGTTTGCGAAGTGTCCTAATTTTCCACACCTCATACATTGCTCCCGACGTTTTTGATGTAGATCAATTTTATTTATTCCACTTGATGACGTACTTGGACCACTTGTTGATATATTCATTTCTTTTGATTGGTTTCCTATTTGTTCATGTACCTGACACAACTCGATAATCTCCTCCAGTGTACGTTCCTTCTCCAAGAGCTTCCTTTTCAAGTCAACGGGTGCCCAACTGTCAATTATTTTATCTTTCATATTTACTTCTGTAGCTTCAGCTTCAGTTTTTCCGAAACAACAACGTTTGGCTTGTTGTCTAATTTTCAGCAAGAATTTATTAAACGTTTCATCGTCCTCTCGTTTAATATTTCGGAACATATGGCGCTCAAAGGTTGAGTTTTGTTTTGGAGAGAAATATTCTGACAATTTATCAACAAGTACTCTGAATACGTCATTAGTTCCGTCTGCATTAGGGGATTCGATAGCTCCGGGTAAACTATATGCCACCTCTTGTAATTGTGTACCACCTAAATGTAATAACTTATTTCTCATTCTGACTCCATCTGTGATTTCCTCTGCCGCCAGATATAACTGTAAGGATCTTAGCCATTTTTCCCATTCGCTCCTAATCAGGGCTTTATCAAGGTTGTCACAGAGAAACGGTTTGATTCCACTTTCAGTCATAATCTAAAAAGAAATATTTTATTCTGTTTGGTATCAGAAGTATCAATTTAACATTTATTTATACCCAACTGAACATGTTAAATAAAACAATTATTAAAGTGCTTAAATTTTGTAGAATTATTCCAGCAATTGTGGTACAAAGGAAGTGGTTACATAGATATTTATTTGAATATTTTACATTAAAAAAAAATATTTGTAGCAGCAGAACATATTAGATGCACCCTATATAAATGGATATTGCTGTTCAATATAAAAAAAATAGGAGTTTTTAGTTTACATTCAGTTGGTGCGGTCTTTTAAATAAATAAATTGCTGACGAGCTAAAATGCATTCTCGTCATCTTAAATGTAAAGATTTAATAAACAATAACAGCTCTCTGCTTTTATTGAAATTATAAAGTAGTTTTATTTAATGCCCTTTTCTATTAGAACTGCTTCGTTTTATTTTAAATTATTTAAATAGAAATAAAACTTACAATTTACGTATTTGCCTGGTGCTCTAAGCCCTATTATATTGTGTGGTGCTCTCAGCCCTTATGTAATTGTGCTCTCAGCCGTTGTATATTGGTGCTCTAAGCCCTTTGTATATTGGTGCTCTAAGCCCTTTGTATATTGGTGCTCTAAGCCCTTTGGTGTTGGTGCTCTAAGCCCTTTTAGATACCTTTAAACAGATATCGAAATAAATATATATATATAGACACAGGATTGTTTATTTTCTTTTTTTTTTTAGTTTCTTTGATTTTCTTACCTTGGTTCAAGAACAGTGGTTCGACTTATCCCATCCTCGTCGCCAATTTGTGGTACCCTTCTTATTTAATAAAAGTCACACTTAACACTTAACAATTTTTTTATTTAATTCCCAACAATAAACAAGTAACAATAGATATAAACTTCCCTATACACGATATATCATCGCTCGCTATTTATATATAACTGATCATCACCGCTGTCGATGCTATCACCGCTTGGGGTGAATCATACCTTCGGTATCGGGTTCCACAGTTATGATAAACGCATAGACAAATAAAGTTTACTTGTTATTTTATCTATGGATAAACGTTTTCCCGACGGAGAGCCTACCTTTTAAAATTCAACTAATCGGTGGGAATTTTTTAGTTACATTAAAAACGTTTTCGCGGAGTCATCTTTGCAACTAACCTCTTTTCAATTATTTACTATACAGGATATGCCGGCGATATTTAGATAATTATATACTTAATTTGTATTTTTTTTTATTTTTGTGAGGACATACTGTTGGCTAAATTGCTTCATATATCTAACAAAATAAGAAGAACTGAAAAACTAAAATGATCCTAATCTAACCTCAACATTTTATTTATTTTGATTGTTGCTGTCAGACTTTTGTAGGCGGCCAGTATACCGTACCATTCTCTTCCCATCGGTGAGGTATCGGTTCTACCTCTAGTGTACTTTTTATATAAACCACTTTAAAATAGTTAGCCATTTTTGGAAAAAAATATCCGATAATTCGATGATAAATAAAAAAATACCATAAAATGATACAATTGACACTACTGACAGTCTAACAGCTGAATGACACGGAGAGGCGCGTTCCAAAATGTGGAGCGAGGTGTGTTCGTTAGTTGGACTGAGTTTAGTTTTTGATCGGATAAGCAACTCCAGTCGCGCTTCGGTTATAAAAATAGTTGTGGGGAAGACTAACGTTGAAAGTTAGATTTTTTAGTTATCTGACAACTTACCCAGTACGCAGAACCACGTCAAAACGACGTTATAAACTGGTCATTTTTAACTAGACATGACGTCAGTATATGACGACAATATAACGTGAAAATGACTTCCTAATGTCACATACCGATGACGTCATATTTGGGACGACATTTTCACGACATAAAGTGACGTGAGTTTAACGGCGTAATATGACGTTAATTTCACGGCATAAAATGTCGTCCATTTTACGGCATAAAATGACGTTAATTTCACGTTTTTAATAATTTTGTTTTAACCAATTATTCACCTAAATAAAACCAATTAATATGGAAGGTAAGCATATATATTTCAGACGGATATACAAAACAAAAAAATTAAATCTAAATCCAAATTATTCTATGCAGAACAGGAATTGCTACAAAACTATCTATATAAGCTTTTTCATTTCATGAATTACAACTTTTACCAAATCATTCAGTTTTTCTTGATTACTTAAATATTGCTCTAAAACTTGAAAGCTCTCAATATCTTTCAATGGCAAAACCACAGGTAGATCATTTGGCAAAGAAGCAGCGACTAATTTTCTTGAAGTTTTTAAATTGCTCTTATTTCTTTCAACTCTTCCCTCAATTTTCTAACTTCTCTAAAAATATCTTCCAAACCTAAAAATATGCAAATGGAATTAAAATGAGCAAACAGCAGATGTTCTATCATGGAAATGTACACAGTGTAGCAGCATATATTTACATTTACATCTGAATGATAATTGTATGAGAGAATATCTATATAGGACTCTTTAAAATTTGGGACTATGAGAAAAATATATAAAATAGCTAATTATCCCAATTTCATCCTATAAACTTACCAATATGTACATGGGAATTTTTAGTAGATTGAGGTTCTGCAATTTTAGCTGGTCCAATCTGTGCTGTGGCTGAAATATAATAAATGTATTAACTTTTCTTAATTGTTTATTTTTTTGCATTTTAGAAATTTATAGAATGTGCTACCTACAGCAATATTGTTTATTATATGAGCTTCATAGAACTTCAGTTCTCAGCTCATAAATTAATGTAATAATATTATATTCTTACCAAGATAAGCCGATGAGTTTCCAGGTGAAGCCGTTGGTACAGTTCTTATTTCAGGTAAACCTGATGATGGTCTTGGAAGTCTGATTTTTGTTTTTTCGTTAGTTTGTAATTCATCACCCGAGGAGGAAGATGACCATCTTTTTGTGCTGAATCGTTTACGCTTATTTTTAACATTCTCTACATCAGATGACTAGATATCAGAAGATACCTCACATTTTTTCAACTTGTTCTGTGCCTTGAGAATGTCATCTATAATAAAATAAAATAATATACAACTTTATTACTACACAAGCAAAATGCAGACCTATTGAAAATGAAAAATGGATATTTAAATTAGATGTGGACCAAAATTGATAAAAAGAGGCTTTTGAATTAAAATTTTACCCACCGCACTCGAAAAATTTTCTCTTGATACAGGCCAGCTTCCAAGTGCTCTGATCAGGTTCTTCAGCTGATGTTAAAGCTATATGAAGTTTTGTAAGGTGGCCAAAAGACCTCACTTTTCAGTGGTTTCGGTTTTCGGAGAACTCCACTCCTACATATGCCATTAACTTGATGCAATGATGCATGCAAAAACTACAAATAAAGATAATCAAAACAATATAATCAAGTATAGATACCCCAATGACCTAATAATAATTAGATCTATTTCGTGCGCTCAGTTAGCTTGAATCTCACGATTTTTTCCGAGCGATCTCATGAATTCCAATGAATACCGTATTAACAGTTCATTTTGGTATTAACAGACCTGACACCACTGTTATTGGAATACCGAATACCCACATGATCTATTTCTTCACATCTTATAGTGATAAGTACCTAAATATTTTTAGTACATGTGTGTATAGGTACCTAACCCATAACTAAAGAATGCTGTAATTTTGATATAAAATAACTCACCTATATGCAAGAATATTTATTATCTCTGCCACGCCAATCACTCTTACTCCTTATTTCATGTTCCGATATTCCTGGTATTACTGGCCACAGTAAGTAATTTCGGAACGCTTTACAGTAACAGTAATGTTAAACTGCTGATGATTTTCGGAACGTTCGGGCTGTAACAGTGAAAAGGGAACCAAATAAAACAACCGATTGGCGCTGCAAAATGTCAATGTCATTAGCGGATTGGGTAAAATAAATCATCGTCCATATAAGCCCTTTGCTATTTTTGTGGTGTTATTTTACTGTTTTAGTTGTTTTTGGTGTGTGATTTTGTAAAACTTATGCTTTTTATTTGATTGTGCTTAAATATTTTGTGTTATAAAACTCTATTTTCACACCTAATATTTATATTTGTAGAAAATAAGTATGGGTGATATTTGTGAAAAGTCGAACAAACATAAAATAACTGTTTAGTTTTATGGAGTTTACAATAACCATTCAGAGTTTATATTTCAGTTTTATTTGAATCAGGCCTTCTTCTAGATGCATAAATGAGGGTCAAGCAGTTTTAAAAGCTGGACATATCAACCCACAATGTTTTTAAAGAATTTAGTGAGTACAGAGAGTTACCTTGTGAAATAAAAAACAGTGCTACGTTAGGTATATTTAAAGCAAAATTAAAAAGGTTTTTATTGTGGTACTATATTTTGTGATTCTTTATATTTATCATTTTAATTACCTGTTATTATTGTATTATTTGTGGCATTTTTATATGTTGTATAATAACTTTTTTTACCAAGGTGAAGTTTTAATTGTAATCATTTAATGACTATTTTTAATACTGCTAACTGTTATATGTAATTTTTTAACATTTATATTGTTATATATACTGTAATTAGTTTTTTGACTTAATAAACGATTTATATAGAAGATATTCTACGAACCATGGCTTAAAGGCTTTCATCGAGGGTTTCAGTTTATATAATTTCTATAAAAGTTTACATTAGTAACTCAATAACAAATGAAACTTGAAAAATATATATATATACATCTTAGTAAATAGATACTTTTCCAGACATAGGATAAACTGATAAAAAATTCAATACACAGTCAGATAGAGGTTTTTGTTTAAATCTCACTTGAAGAATCATTAGAGCATAGTATAAAATTCAAAGCACTGATGAACTGGAGGTATAACAAATCATTTTTTTATCTCATAAACAGAAAAAAAACAATCCAAGAAGTGAAATTTTAATCATTGAATATATTATTTAATTCACTCATTAAATTAACTTAATTTAACTGTTCATTTTTTGTTACAGTTCAATTACAAATAATAATACAAAAACACATTTTCAATTAATACAAATAATTAGATAGATTAACAGAAGAAACATTATATTCAAGTATTATACAAAATAAAAAGATTCTATCAATAGTTTAAAACCAATGTATAAAATATTTCAGAAAGAAATTTCATCCACTTCAAACTTTGAGACACTTATTTCAGCAGCTTAGATGTTCTATGCTTAGGACGTTTTTGTTTTCGGGATCATACTTGATGACTAGACTTTGGTAGTTTTACACTAGAGGTACTGCAGTTAAACAAAGAAACTTTATTTTACCAAGTCCTGAAAAAGATGTTACTCATTTATATGTTTGTTGTTTACCTTTACAAATTTCCAATATAACTCTAAACATTTTTCACTAGGAATAGGAAATTTCCAGTCACAAAACTTGTTATTTCAGTAATGGGATCATTCGAATGAAAAATAATCGGTCATTCGAATTCTTCCGATTTTCGCATTCGAGTATCCGAATGGAAATCTGTGAAATTCAAATTTGGTAGCCAATTTCAAAGAAAAGGTGCACTTTTTGGAGGAAATAAGGAAAATGGTGCCATAGTGCGCACTTAGTTGAAAAACGTCGTCAAAGTGCACAATCGTGCAGCCAGGACCAACACATCTCTTGACATAACTTAACTTATTTCAATTTGGGGAAGGGATACTGGAACTACCTGACCACTTCTGTAACAGTAGTATCAGTAAGTTTTTAGCCTCCAACAGGGTTTCTTGACAAGTGGCGCGAAATCATTGCTAGTAAATTTCAGTAAAATCGGAACGACTAAGTTTACTGGGCAGTACTGTTCAGGAATATCGGAAGTTTTTAGCCTCTAACAGGGTTTCTTGAAAAGTGGCGCGAAATCATTGCCAGTGAATTTCAGTAAAATCGGAAGGACCAAGTTTACTGGGCAGTACTGTTCAGGAATTTCGGAACATGACCTTACTCATCTACTAACATAACCTATAAAATGGCGGGATGGCGGCGGTTTACTTTCAGTCAACTGACTGATTTGCAATGTTGCCGATAATTATCACAAAATTACCAGCAAAATTTATTACATTAGAAATATGGAAATTATAAGATGGTTGACATGCAATAACTTATTTTTCTTTAAATGGTGAAAATTAACCTGATAGAAAACACATCAAATTCTTTTTATAGTGCCAATAAACACGATGTAAAATAAATAAAAAAAAGATCGCTCCTCATAATGAAAGGAATTTGTAATCATCTGGCAACTTTGTGATTCTCTTGAATGTAGGCTTATTGTTTGGTAGAAAAGAGCGCAGTTTTCAAAAGGACCTAGCTATTTATTGGTTTTATTTGTATTTATTTTTTAGGGATGAAGGTTAACGGTTTTATTAGTTTCTGGTGTGCTGTTAGATGTTTATTGTAAAAAATGAAAATAAATCGAGCTAAATATAATGTACCAGTATACTTACTATAGTATTTAATTTGGTATTGAAATATCGTTAACAAGGTGTGTTTTTCACATTTTTCTGTCAAAAATAAATTAATTGAAATGTACATATATATGATAAACCGACATCACCAAATAAAGTCGACAGTATGACGTGAATAAATGCCGACAAAAAGTCGTCGATTAGGTCACGTCAAAATGTTGTCGAAATTTGGTCGACTGACGTCTATTGACCAGTAGTCACTGGATAATGACGTCATTGTGACGAGATACTGCGCCATGTTTAAAGTGTAATTCTCTTTGGAAACATGGTCGGCCATCGGCCATTAAAATTTGGGATGTAAACAAACAAACAAATTATTATAAAGCCTTATTTTAGTTTTCTAGAAACAATTCATATATATCCCGTTTAGTTCGCGTTTGAATCTATATCAAAATTAAGTAATGTTTATCTAAATTTAATTTTTTTGTTTTTTTTTTATTTTCGATTTTTGTGAAATTAGCAACGGATTAAAGGCCCGCTTGTTTTTTGGCATAAAGTAATAGTATATCTGACAGTAAAATGGAATGCGTTGTTAATTTCTTTTTCGAAATCGTTATATTTCGGCAATATAAATAGACTATCTTGAGCATAAGGATAAAACATTTTGATATAACATGGCAATAGTGGTTATCAGAAAGTTTTCTCTAAGTGTCCATTTTGGCCATCAGTAATTATGTGGTTAAAAAATTTACTATTTTCTAAACAATATGGAATGTAAACTGTCATTGCCGCGCGAGAGGGCGCAGGTGTATAGTTGTTGTTAAGGGCGCGGTCTTGTACGTCAAATATCAGCCAAATTATGTCAAATAAGATGCTGCCCGGGAGGTGCTGGTATCTCGTGATAAATGCTTAAATTAAACAAAATAGTTACAGAAACCTTCCTTTGAAATTTTCTCGTTACAGAAATCATTCTAGAAATTCACTGTTTATTATATTTAATACAAGGGGAGAACAATATTTAGTATCATCAAAATGTATAATCTTAACTTTTTATTTTTCATTTATCTTCTTTGTAGGTATATTTTATTTATACAGAGCCTTTCAATGAAAACGATACTTCCATAAGATCTTTCTTTTAATTCTTAAAATTAAAATAATTTGTTACTGCGGCATTGATAATATCAAAATAACATTTTCTTTTCAGTTATTTGTTCCTCGTTATGAAGTACCTACTTATGTGAGAAACGAAAGAAAAATTAACCACGCGAACGATGAATAATTACGATTTAGGTGAACATGTCAAAGGTATTTACAAGTCGGAAACAATTCGAAATAAAATGCCCTTTTCAAATGTATAGATACAGAGTGATGTTATTGCTCATTTCAAAGTTAGTATATAGCTATGATAACTATCGACACGTGTCAAGTTGCATCGGCGCTTCTTTGTAGATCAAAGAGCCACTCTTTAAGTCAAGGCGTCAGGCTTCCTTTGAACTTTGGTTCAGCTCACGGTGGCCCTAGACTCCTAGATAATTGTATCAAAGGAGTAAGCCGCTTTAGCAATATTGTTTCCTCGGTTTTATTGGTTCAAATTTTCTCCCGAATTTTTCTTGAAGACTATTTAAACCCGAGATCCTTGATTTTATCTGATAAAAAGTAAGCTTTATCATCTATTTATATTTTTGTTGTTGAACTATGCTTATTATTTTCTACACCTTTGAAAATGAATATTGACTATAGCTCAATGTTTAATTTGTTAATCCTTAACTAAGACCTAAATAGAATTAAAAAATGCAAAATCTCGCATCCCACTATAATAGGTTATGCCGTTGTCTCTATAAAGGTATATACAGACGTTATGCTATGGTTTTGTGAACATCTCAATCATGGAAGAATCACAGTACCTATACAATCTCAAATTTCAAATTATCCGCCAAGCCGGTGTAAGGTCGGAAAAGATTTCGTGAGCAATCGGACGGCGCCGGCGTTATTTAACTCGGGTTACTGAGGCAAATAATACAATAGGCTTACCGTATTATAGATATTAACTTTTTACCTTTTTACTAATCCAAAATATTCACGAAGTGATAAATGGCAAAGGTCCGGAATTGCACAAGAGTCCTGCTGCCTGCGCATGCGTGTGTGAACTTGGGATTTGTTTTGATTTCAGTGTGTTTACAGTTTACACTGTTAAATTCTTTTGTCGTTTAGTGTTCTTTGAAGCCTAAAAAAATCTTACTGCTGTATTTCTTGAAAAAAATATTCCATAGAGTGTACAAAGCAGCGTTGATAAAAGTAATATTAAAGATTAAAAAAAATTGTCTGGAAATTAAATTTTAAATCCTATTACATTCGGAAATCAGTCGATTTAACTTTTGGTCTACAATATTATTGTTTCTGCACGGAAGACCGAAAAATATTTTTTTTGTGAAAACGTTCTTTTTTGTGTTTTAAATAAGCAGCTGTAATTTTTTCAAAGCAAAATATTTATTTTTAGATTTTATACGAATTGAAATTCTATACGAACAATATTTTTTTCATATCATCTTAAAGCCGAGGTTTTACGAAGAAATCGAGCACTCTGATAAAGTTAAACAATTGAAAATTTGTAAACCAACTTTTTCGATTGAAAATTAGGTTTTCTTTTAAATTTTTGCACAATTGGACAAAGTGACGGGTCATATTTTTTAAGATAATCAGATAAAATTAGAACTTCAAACTCTCGATATTTTGCTTCGCGTTAGAGATATCGAAAAACATTAGAAAAAGTTGTTCAGAATATTATTTTAACCCCATATACCGATTTTCATGACAAAATTCGCATATTTAATTTTTTCATTATATTGGTCTATACACAAAATTATTACATTTTTTTAATTTGATAAATAAGTGTTCCATGGAAAGTAATAATTTGAAACATTGACAATTTAGTAGTGATTATAACTGATTAAGAAAAATCATGATTCCTACACATACTAACTATTAAAAAGTAAAAATTAATTTATTATGAAAGTCATACAAAATATCATTTATTTTGAATATATTGTAATGATGTAAATGTTGTCAATTGTTATTTAGGAATTTAGTCATTTTAAAATTATGTGTAGGGGTATTTAAAATTTGACAGGGTTGCTATGGGATGTTGATTTTTTTTTTTGGTTTGGGAAGAGGAGATGTTTGAAAGATGTCAAAGTGGACAAATGGAAAATAAATTTAAAAAAAAAAGTAAAATCGTATAATTTACGGAATTCATCTCAATATATATTCTTATCGTTTACTTTATAATATTACCTCTAATTCTTTTCTAAAATACTTTATATATTTTTATTCTAATGGATAGATAACATATCGACACAAATAGTGTTGAATTATTTTTAAAAATTCCCGCGTTATGACAGTTAAACGATATGCGCAACAAGCATCTCGTGTTCAGAGTAATAAAAAATATACATGCAAATATAAATGCTCTAAAATCTCGTCAACTTTGAGACGAAACGTTAGCTAACCCACGTTGCCAAATGAACAGTTTCAACCAACAGCTGTGAGTTCCCGCGAAAATTTAAATTCATGATATATTATTATATTCGGCGTACTTAGAATGTTCCTTTCTGATTAAAGTTTTTTAAATGTTTGGAGAGCAAAAACTTTACTCTACTTTAATTACAAAGACAATAAATACAATTGCAGCGTTCTTTTTGTGTTTTGAGTGCATGTTTCTTTTATTATGTGCCAACATTGCTATATTCTAAACCATAACAGATAGGAATACGATGAAATGGGAAAAAAATTGAATTTTTGGAAAAAATTAGAGATAAAAAAAATCTACAGAGTTTATTGATTTTCTTGAGTTTTACAGTAAAACCAAAAATGGCATTTTTATAGTTTGAGATAAAATTTGCTATAAGTGACGTTTATTAGTTTACAAAATATCAATAATTTATTGTAGAATAATGAAAACAATTCAATGAATAAAATGAAACAGTTAACAAACAAAATATAAAATTAGCAATATAATTTGAAAAGAAACATTTAAGTATATTACATTAAAATAAAATTTAAAGTGAACAAATGTTATCTGAAATATAAATAATAGTAAAATTTTTTGCTGTTTCACGTGGTTGTGATATTAGTTTTTCGAATTTAGCATACACTTTAGAGCCGCAAAGATTTTTTTATCGTTTTCTACACCTTTTAAAGCGATATCACATTTTATGAGAGGTCAAAGTCTCTCACAACTGGGCTAATTATGGTATCACCCCGCTAAATATCTCAGCTGATGGGTTGGCATCCATTGCAAATTTGATTTGCTTCGGGCACCATCTTTCTTACAGTGTTAAAACCTATATGATCTATATATAATTATATATATATATATATGCTGAATACCTATGGGTAAAGAATTTTTAGACGCCATTGTTTGACCAAACTTTCAAATTAATTTGAAATGACTTCAAAATTTCAAATCGACTGATTTCATAAATTAAAGTATTTTGATGTATTCTGATTAAACCACATTGTAGATAAAGGTTTAACTTAGGTCAAGTTAATGTTTATTTTTCTTATTTTTTCAGAATCGAGGATATATAGATTGTTAAATGCCACTTTTAAGGTTAAAAAAATTGGATGATTTTGAAGCTGTCGTTTCCATAGAAAATAATAAATTTATCGATTTAGAATAGTAAGACTACCTAAGTTAGACCTTTATCTTTAATTTGTCTGAAAATTATATTTTAAATCCCATTATATTCGGAAATCAGTCGATTTAACTTTTGGTCTGCAGCATAGGATTTTATACACAGGAAGACCGCGCCCTTAAGTCATTTCAACAACGTTTAGGAAACGACCAACTGCTAACTACAGTTAAAACTGAAACGTTTTAAAAACCCAAAAATGATTGACCAAATTGGTGCAAATCGGGGTTGTAACATCGTTGTGTTAAGGTTGGACACGCAACTTATGTTTAGTTGCGAAACTTTTTTAAACACGTCGCCGCGACGTTAAATTGCTACTTGGGCGATCTTACGAAAATGTTATCTTATAATTTTTTATATTACTTTGGTGTGAAATTCTCTTACCGAATCTCCCACGATCTTGAATTACTATCTGGAAATATCTCCTCAAGCATGAATTTTTTTTTAAAAAGGGATACTTTTAAAAAATTCATGCTTTCGGAAATATTTCCGATAGTAATTCAAGCTCCAGGGATATTACAAGTGATAAGCCTTAAAAGTATTAAAAAATGAAAAATGTTCATTTGACAGACATAAATAATTTGCTTGTCAAATGACAGCCATCTCATAAATTCAAAGTTGAAAATACAACGTTGCCAATTCAATTTCAGAAATCATGGATTTAGGTAAATATTTAATGGAACGTTGAGTAACACTGTTAAAATGGACACTTGTCAAAATGTGCTAAAAGTATGTGTAATAGTTTTGGTTTTAATCATCTTTTTCCGAGTTAAATATTCGTATATCCATGCTAGACTTTAATATTGAAACTCGGTTTGTTAAATTTCATAAATTTTCGGGCAAATATCGTTTTGGCGAAGAACATCGTGACTTTTTTTTTAAATGAAAAATGTAAATGTTTCTTATCGTTATACAAAATGCATGGTAGAATCAAAAAATTTTGTAGGTCCAGATATTATAATATAACATAACCTAAATAAAGAGTTGAAATATATAATATTAAGTTATGTGTAAGTATGAATGGTTCAATAATAATTTATAATTTACAAAGACTAAAAAATGTCTTACTTAGTTGTTACTAGCAAATAAAAAAAAAATAACTCATATAAAATGAATTTGTTATTCCACGATTGTAGAATGTACTTATGAAAAGTCCTATGAGTTCAAAAGAATAAAGAATGATTGGTTGCATTCTCTATGCAAAATTTGATTATGACGCCACCCTTCGTTGCTCTATTCAAGTTACTGATTTTTATTGGTTCAGACTTCGCGCTCTATTTAAATTACCCTAAACCCTTTGGGCTATCTATCCCGAATAATAACCGACCGACCCGAGCCTTGAGCTCATGTAACGGTCACTGTGAATTGATGGTTTGCAAATAACCATGAGCGCGCGTTTAAATCTTTATTTGAAATTTAATTATTTTATTTTTATTGTACAGAATTGGATTAATTAAATATGTTGGATGTTTTCCAACTCAATCAAATGGGCTTTTCTAAAGTAAGTAGTTTTGGAGCGTTACAATGTGCTCCTTACAAATTAAACATTGTTAAAGAGGTTGAAATAAATGAAACTTTTTGTTATAATTTTATATTTCTACTTAAATATTTTATGCAAGTAACCAATTATAAATAAGTAACTGTAAGATTTAAGCATCACATTTCTTTAATGTTATGTTTGGTGATATAAAGGCGGTATGCCTACCTACAATTTAACACATATCTTATACGCAAATTATAAAACAATAAAATTTAAAAATGTAACTAATCGATTTTACATATGACGACAGTCACTCTAGTAATAAGAAATCCATTTTTGAAATACTTATCCTTGTCATTTTGATTCGCAAAATATTCACTAAAAAAGAAATTACTTAGATTATTTCATTTACACATGGCTCCGCCAATTAAAAGTCAATATGAGCGGCTGTTTAGTCGATTGTATAAGTGTGCTATTAAGTGTCAAAATTTGACGTAACATTTACTTAAAATAATTGAAAATGTCTCGTTTTGGTTCATGATCCACTACGGAAATCATTGTTTGTTTGGAGACAATCTTAGCGAATGATTTTGTGGGGTTCATGAAATAATCTTCTTGAATATCACTCGACTATGACAAATAGAGACTATTATTTTCTTTAATTCATCTCGAGCAACTTGCATTTCGAGACAATTCAATTCGACCATACGAACTTTAATAATCAAAGAATATTCAGATTATTAATGTTCATATTATGGTCTCATCAAATTGTCTCGAAATGCAAGGTACTCTCGATAGAATTAGGCAGAAAATAATAGTCGGCTATTTGTCGTAGTCTTGGTATATTACCTTCGATTATTTAGAAATAAAAATTTATTTTGTTGAATAAAATTACTTTGTTCTAGTCTTTCAAAAAATAAACAATAAATAGCAATAATAAATGCAGTAAAAAAAATATAAAAAGAAAATTTACAAACCTAGTGACTAATGAACAACTAAGTACTTGAAACTATATTTATAATTCAGTGTGTATCAAAAAAAACGTCAAAAACACCAAACAAGTTTGAGACCTTACTGCGAATTAAAACAAAATGTTTTTACACAGAAATACATGAAAAATAAAATATATATTATTTAACGAGCGTATAATATAGCCATTATACGCGAAGAAAATAATTTACTTTATCTATGACTTATATTTTTTGGTCAATTCCTTGATATATACCAGCAAAGTGTCTTCAGAAAACGAATTAGTACAATTTTTAGGCACCAGTCCGTAAAGGAGTCATAAACAATTTCTGCTCTGCAATGAATTTCTGGCGGAGTACATGAAATATGATTTTCACTGTCTGAATTCATTATAATAACGCTTTAAACGCGAATTAAGCTCACACAAAAATCGAAAAATTATTGCAAACGTCAAAAGTCATTTAGTTGTGTCAAAAGAAATTAGTTACCCTAGTAACACCATGCTCAAATACTTATATAAATTCATATTCCACCGATGTGGAATATGAAAATCATATAACAATGGGTAATTTTTCTAATAAACTATTGCTCGTAAAATTGTTTACCGTATTTAAATAAATGTTAATTGACAAGTGCCGTCACCTATTAATTATGGAAACGTCCCAACAACCTTTCTATTAAACCCAGGGCCGGTTTAAGGCATACGCGAAGGATCCAGGGGGCGCCACAGCTATCTGAAGGTAATGTAATAAAAAGTAGTCCAACATAGCATTTTAGGCTAAAAATTTTCCCACCGGTATTACGCCCCCCCCTCCCCCAAGCTACGCCTCTGGTATGAGGGGCGCCAGTGAATTGTTCGCATCCACTAGAAAAATGTCTAGGACCGGCACTGATTAAACCCTTCCGGCAAACGTATTCTTTGCTATCAACCGTATGTTACGAGCTGTCAGATTTTATTATTTTTTACTTATCCTATGTGTTATTATGATAATGGTTTCATCGGTTTTATTATGTTGATTTGATAATGAAAGAGATAATATACTTTTGTAAGCTTTATTCAGTTCAAAACATATTTTTTCGCCTACCATGTCTGAAAATGAATCACATCAACCCTAAAAATCAGATCGAAAGTAATATTTCCGGGCCTTGGGCCGCAAAAATCAAAAAGAACACGATTTTCTCTATCAACGCACCTTTGACTTTGACATTTCACATACATTCTCATTAAACGTCAGTGTAGAATCAAGAGAATTAAACTTTAAAATAAAAATACGTTCTGATTCTGAATAATTGTGATTATGTGAATTAGTGAAAATGAATAGTACCTAATTCAGGCAGTGATGAAAAATTTACGAATACTCCACCAGACTTGCAAGAAGAAGGTAGTAATTTTTCTCTAAATTTGTTACTTAACAAGACAACGCGCAATAGTACGAAAAGTCCTATGAATTGTTTAACAACTGGAAATAATATATAATAAATAAATTCGTACATTTTTATTACTTATGTTGCTCATTAAATTCTGTCTGTATTTATAAAATTAAAGATTTTTATTATATTTTCCTATTTTTTGTTTTTTTTTTGGTAAGCAAAACAGTTGTGTGTCATACATGCAGAAAACGCTCATTTTCTGCCCTTGTGACACAATATACTATTTTTCTAACTCCCTTAATGTCACCAATTTCAGTTTAATTTATGTTGTTTCATTTATTTTTTTAACTTACCAACAACTTTGTAGATTCACTTTCTTGTTTCTGCATTTTTAGTAGAGTGAAATATGAATATGCAGCCTTTATGGACTGAAAAACAAAAAATATTTTTACATTAAAGAGATTTATTAGATTTTAGAAACTACCTCATGTATGTAAAAAAATCACATTAAATATAAATTGTCTTACAATAAAAAATAACGCGTCTAGTGTGGAAATACTTATTAAACAAAAATAAATATTTTTTATTCACAGCTGTTAAAATAAATAGATTAGATTTAATTCCATATATTCCAATTACGATTTGCCAAAATTTGACATCGGAAAGTAACTTCTCTATACTTTTTATTTCACTTTCTAAATCCCCGTTTTTTTTTCTATCCAATTATGTAGAATACGTAATTTTTTTATTAGGTTTTTACAATGAACTGTACAGGGTGGCCAAATAAGAATGCGAGGTACAGTATCTAAGAAACTATTCATCTAGAAAAATTATTACCAAGAGAAAAACCTGGAAAATATTTCTAAGTTTCTCAAATGCCCGCTAGGGAGCGTAACCGCCATCTTGAATCTAAGAAAGTGATATTTCTGTAAATTCCGATACATTAACCTAAATATCTGATCTTTAAAGTAGAGGATAATCTGAACCTTTTTTGTTTGATAATTTTTGCTGTATCTCTAAAAATAAAGTGGTGGGGGGTATTCAAAGGTTTCAGTAAAAAACACCCTGTATATTCGAAACGGCTAAGCCCATTTTAACAAACTTGGGCTGGTTGAAAAGAGCTATTCTTGTGTTACAAATGTTATAATATTTAAAGTTCTGTTACTTTCACATGTTGCCGCTAGAGGGCTTTTTTCGACATTTCGACAGAAATGGTTAATTTTCTCAAAAAAAATGAAATACATTGGTATGATTTCTTTTTCATGAAAAAGTATCTAAATGATGCCTAAACAAGCTCGCGAAAACGGCATCTCGATATCTTGTTCCACCTTATTTCTTCTGTTATACCCGAATTATAATGAAATGTTGTTGTAATTATGGTTCCTGGTTAAAATCACCAACAATGTGCAAGCACTGCACAGGCCACTCCTGCGAAAACGCCCCCGCAAGTGATTTGAACGAGGAACCAGACGAATACGACGACGGCGACGACGTCATTGACGCCTGGGGGACGACGAGCTGTTGGAAGCAGAACCAACGGCTAAGAAATCCCGACAGGAAATCTAATGAGTATCTTTCTATATCTAATAATTTCTCTATTCCTTAATATAATGTATGCCTTGTGAATATTATTAATTACATTCATTTTTTCCACGAAATGACTACGTCTAACCGGCCCTGGGATAATTATGTAGTGTTGGGGGCGGGGGGGGGATATCGATCAGAAAAGTAACTAATATCAATACCAACATCAAGGAAGAAAATTAGCTTGAGTGAATTGGGGATGGGTGGGGGGGTGTCAAATGTTGGTGATTTTAACCAGGAACCATAATTGCAACAACATTTCATTACAATTCGGGTATAACAGAAGAAATAAGGTGGAATTCTGCATTTTTTGGCATTTTTTAGCGAAATTTGAAAAATACCCTTGTGTTCGAAGCGCCATATCTCGGTAAAGAATTGACATACAAACATGTGTGAATAGTCACAATTGTAGAGAATTTAACGCTCTACAACAAAGTATAGAGATGCCTTTGCCGTAGGACGTAAGGGAAAAAAGCAATTGAGGAAAAACTGGAGGAAGGTCGAAAATTTTGCAGTCCCCCCCTCCCCTCCTCTTTTAGCACAGGGTCCTCGAGGTCGAAAACGTGAGAAAATATTAACGAACCATCCCTAAACAACATCCCAAAGTTTCATTAACTTCCGACCTTTTTCCACCTGAAACTACCTGCCGACTGGACTAGATGGATAGTTTCCCAGATACAGTACCTCGCATTCTTATTTGGCCACCCTGTACTTTAGGATTTTTATAAGTACAGTCCTGTTCAGTTTTACCTTGAACACAATTTAATTTTATCCGTTATAATTCAATAGTTGAAGTTTAAATAACTTTTAATTATTTTCTGTTGTTGTTGTTAATTAATTTTAACGTCTCTTTTCTGACCTAATGGCCTAAAGTTTATTCAACGTAAAGAAAAGTAAAGTAAATAGCATGGTCTAGGCGTGACTCGGCAAAGAACCGCTACGATTGGTTGGTTTGCGGAGTGCGAGTCTGTTCAGGTATGGACTTGCCTCGCTATACTTATGGGTTTGGTAGGGGATACTATTGTATCATTATTATTATTACGATCTATTGATATTGTTCGTTAGTGTGTTAGTGTGATTATAATAAGAACTTTTGTGTATTTTCGTTTAGTTATATATGATTTTTTTTTAATTTGTGTCGAGTTTATGTGTTAAGCAACTATTCTGTTTTTCGAACAATTAGATTTTTTTGTTTGAAACGATTCAAAGGGATTTGAGTGGTAAGTTTTTCTAAAATAAATATTGCTTGATTAATATATTGCAACAGAGACATTTTAGAAAAAGGTATCCCTTTTAAAAACTACTTGATATTTTTTATTAGAAATAAATTTAATACACAAGACTGCTTATAAGGTTTAAAAAATATCAAGGTTTAAGCAGCCTAAGTTTATTATTATTGAGTAGGTATATCGTGAAAATTTCACAAAAATCGGACTAAAAATAAAGGCTCAGGATGCTTTTAAAATGTTTCTCAAGGTACACGGTTAATAAGCCGAAAATTAGTATTTTTGTTTGGCTTCTAGTTTCTCGATCATTTTCTTTCAAATTTGGTTCTGATTCTGAAAACATCTTTCACTTTTCAGAAGAAAGTAAAAATTATTAATCATGTCTGAGACAGACAGTGCCGATGAAATTGCTTATAGCCCCACAAGAAAGCGATCAAAAAAAAGCCATCTGACTTTGGAAACTAAAGAAATAATACTAAATGTGCATAAACATGAATTAAAACTGAATCCCTCACTACCATTGGTCCATATGAACAATAAGGTAGCAGAGATTGTGGGCGTCAGTAATAGTAGTGTTTTCAAAGTTATAAAAGAACATAAAACTACAGGGACATTATGTGGACCAAAAGAACAGAGAGATCGTACAAGTACCCTGGACTGTGTTGACGATTTCGACAGAAATGCGATAAGACGACAAGTGCACCGTTTTTTTTTTTAAATGAAATTCCTACTATAGACAAAGTGTTAAAGGCAGTAAACGATGACATGGACCTGCCAAATTTTAAACGCACTACTTTTTATAAGTTATTAAAGGAACTTAACTTCAAATTTAAAAAGCGTGGAAGAAATAGTCTTCTGCTGGACAGAGACGAGATTATATTATGGCGCAGAGATTACTTAAAAAAAATTAGAGCATATAGGAATGAAAAACGCCCAATTTACTACCTTGATGAGACCTGGCTAAATGCTGGTCATACCAAATCAAAAGTATGGGTTGATGATACTGTGACGTCATCTAGACAAGCATTTCTAAATGGGCTTTCCACAGGTTTAAAAAATCCTTCAGGTAATGGATTTTTTATATTAAAAATCTATACCAAAAATATGTATTTTTAACTTGCGACATTTTTAGGGAAAGGAAAACGATTAATAATTTGCAATATGGGAAATGAAAAAGGATTTGTTCCTGATGGTCTCTGGGCTTTTGAGTCAAACAAAACTGGAGACTACCATGAGGAAATGGACGGAAAATAGTTTGAAAATTGGTTTTTAAACATACTGCCCAAGTTGGAAGAAAATGCCATAATTGTACTGGACAATGCTCCGTATCACTCGCGTAAACTGGAAAAACTACCAACAACTGCTTTCAGAAAATCTGCAATTCAAGATTGGCTGCGCTCAAAAAATATTCCTTTTGAAGAGTCAATACTAAAAGTTGAACTGTTAGCAATAGTTAAACAACACAAAAAACAGTATGATAAATACATAGTAGATGAAATGGCCAAAAGTCATAATAAAACCGTGTTAAGGCTGCCACCGTACCACTGCGAGCTCAACCCCCTAGAGCTGGTGTGGGCAGATATGAAAAATTATGTTGCTGCAAGAAATACTTCTTTTAAGTTTTCGGATGTTAAGAACCTCTTTAACGAAGCTGTATCAACAATTACTGCAGAAAAGTGGGAAAAATGTGTCCAGCATGTAGTACAAGAAGTAGAACCAAACATGTGGAAATTGGATAATATAATTGAAGTACAAGTGGAACCCCTTATAATAAATGTCGGCGATGCTGATGACAGTAGCACTTCGAGCTCTTCAGATTAAATTTTTATGTACTTTTATGTTATTAATTTATTATATTGGTACCTAAGTAGGTATGATTCAAAATTGTTATTTATTATGGATAAGGAATTCTTGCTTACGACGTACCTATTCTGATTGCGGCCCTGTCTAATGTACTGCCAGATATCAGATCACGTTTTGACGGCGTGATCTACTTTTCTTTAAGTTGAATAGACAATAAACTGGACGGGACCTACAGCTTATCGTGGGCTCCGAACCACGGTCCTCAATCACCTTAAACCCAGGACTATGCCTTTGTCATGCAGGTGATCTACCGACTAACAAGTGCGTAATTGTGTCACCAACCCCTATTAGTTCCACGAGATATCCGATCTCATCCGGCCTGTTTACCGGCGTGAATGAAACTGCGTATGACACAAATACCTTTTTGCACTTGCCCAAAGTCTTATCTGACTTTAATTCCACTTGAATACGGCAGGATTCGAACCTACTCCTCGAACACTGACCAAGCTGAATCGGCAGACGCCTTACCAACCGGGTAATTATTTTCTGATTGTAGTTATTTAAGAAAATTTAATTAAGATATTTAATAGAAATTAAGTATACTTAGATAAGCTCAACGTATACTCAATTTTTAATTAATTTTATTAAAAAAGATTTGTAAATATTTTTAGGGAAATGGAACAGGATCGTACTTAGCAAAATTCCTAAATTACAGTTCATTGTCAAAATCTCATGAAACTTTTACTACATTACTACATAGAGAAAAAAATAGGCATTTCAAAAATGAAATAAAACGCACAGGTCCGTATTTAAAAGTAATAGTTAAGGGTGGCACTTCAAAGACGAAACGTTGTTTTAAAAAATTGGATATGCTATGTTAAGTTGTATTTGTCCTTCGATAAAAAAGTTTTATAACTTTTTTTTCTATCTTTCAAAATTAAGGTGTTAATTAGACAAAACGAAAATCGTCAATTTCTGTTTTCCTCAAATATCCCTGAAACCGGACCTGATATTTTAATTTTGAAAAAACCAATCAATTTGTCTTTAAAATTCGCATCTTTTTTCTCATTTAACCAACTTTGAATCTATAACGGTTTCCGAAATCCCAATAGTGTTCAATTAAATTTGCGCCATTGGAATGCGGGTAGTATGGGTGCTCGCGAAAGATGACCAATAAATAGAATATTATAATTCAGTGATACTTGAGATATGGCAAGGCCCGCAAGTGCATGATGTAGTAATTCTGTGGTTACATTGTCTATTAGTGTAGCCAGTATCATGATAAGAAAATTGAAATTGGCCCGATGATGAAAAAAGTTTCTGCTCTATACTTTTAATTTCAGTAGCAAATTTTGTTGCTACAATCAACACCAATCAACAGGATAAAAAAGTGTTTTTATTAGATTAAAGATCGTTTAAAACCAATCCGCCATTATTAAAATGATATTAATAAATTACACACTAATTAATAGATATTCGAAAAAATGGACGACATTATTTAAATTCTACAAACGTAAAAATTTAAAATTAAAATTAAAACATTTCATCGATTTATTAAAAATGGCCTACCGTTACTGCTGTGTCAGTCGTTAATATGAAAAATGGCCCCACAGATATTTTTAATGGTTTCTGAGCTCTCATCATAATAATATACAGACATTTCTTTAGTTCTTCAGGAATATCCTGCCATTCACAGTTATATACTGCTCGTGATATTTCACCACTCTAAAAATATTTGAAAATTAATTTGTGTTATAGCAGTTCTATCTATAGTATACAGAAATAATGAATATTGCGATACAAGACTTATTTTGCTGTATTGTTAGGAGATATATCTGCTATCCCATTTTTTTATTAAGTCAAATTCAGCGTCAATAATGACGCGTAAAGAGGTTAGAAATGATTATGTACTGGGTGGCCAAATAAGAATGCGAGGTACTGTATCTGGGAAACTATCCATAGTAGAGGCTTGCGGAAAAAAAGTTATTACTAATATGGCCAAGAGAAAAACCTGGAAAATATTTTCAAGTTTTTGAAATGACCGCTAGGGGGCGTAACTGCAATCTTGAATCTAAGAAAGTGATGTTTCTGCGAATTCCGCTATATTAACCTAACATAAAAATACAAGATCCTTAAAGTAGAGAATAATCTGAATCTTTTTTGTTTAACAATTTTGGCTGTATCTCTAAAAATAAAGTGGTGGGGTATATTCAAAGGTTTCAGTAAAAAACACCCTGTATATTCGAAACGGCTGAGCTGATTTTAACACTCTTGGGCTAGTTGAAAAGAGCTATTCTTGGGCTAGAAATGTTGTAATATTTGAAGTTTTGTTAGTTTCACATGTTGCCGCTAGAGGGCTTTTTTTTCGACATTTCGACAGAAATGGTTAATTTTCTCAAAAAAATTAAATGCATTGGTATGATTTGTTTTTCATGAAAAAGTAGCTAAATGTTGCCTAAACAAGCTCGCGAAAACCGCATCTCGATATCTTGTTCCTAACCTAAAATTTAGGTCAAAGAAAATTTTATACGGAAATCCCTTAAATTTTTATTTTTTAAACTAATTAATTCATTTTATTATGTAAGTTGTGGCTCTAAAAAGGACCGATTTAAACAATAAAGGTTTTTAATGCTCCCATAAATGCTCTAAATGCTGATTATCACGCTCTATGCATTGCTGAAGCCTCTCATGGGTAGACAAAACTGCAGCTTCAATTTCGGCTCTCGGTATGTTACGTAATGCATTACGAATCCGGTTTTTCATATCTCTCTGGTCGCAGGTTGAGTCTGAAAATCAAGACAAGTTAAGTTTGGTGATCGCGCAGGCCATGGAAACAGACTTCCTCTTCCAATCCACCGCTGTTGTAATACTGCATTAATATGCTCTCGCACAATAATAGCATAATGTGCTGGGCAATCATACAACAAAACAAGTTTTGACGTGTTTCCAGTGACACATCTTCCAACAACGATAATTTATTGGCCAAAAAGTCAAGAAAGATATTGCCGCTTAGTGATTGCTAGAAAAATATGACCCAATAATTCTGCCTCCCAGTATGCCACACCACACATTTAAACTCCAACGTCCTTGGTGCTGAACTTCACGCTACCAATGCGGATTTTCTGCAGACCAATAATGCATATTGTGCAGATTTTAAAGGTGGCTTCATGGGTCCAAAGAATTTGAAATCAAAATTCTCCATTATTGTGCGAGAGCATATTAATGCAGTATTACAACAGCGGTGGATTGGAAGAGGAAGTCTGTTTCCATGGCCTGCGCGATCACCAGACTTAACTTGTCTTGATTTTCAGACTCAACCGACGACCAGAGAGATATGAAAAACCGGATTCGTAATGCATTACGTAACATACCGAGAGCCGAAATTGAAGCTGTAGTTTTGTCTACCCATAAGAGGCTTCAGCAATGCATAGAGCGTGAGTCAGCATTTAGAGTATTTACGGAAGCATTAAAAACCTTTCTTTTTTAAATGTTGTTGCAATTATGGTTCCTGGTTAAAATCACCAACATTTGACACCCCCCACCCCTTCCCCCACCCATCCCCAATTCACTCAAGCTAATTTTCTTCTTTGATGAAAGTCAATCATATTCACATCATGTTGGGATTGATATTGTCACGTATCCCAAATATAGTTAAAATATTTGCGAAAAGTCAAAATCTCCTTAGAACAGTTTATTTATCAAAACTATAATAATACAAGTTTATTTATATAATTAATCGAAAACCCAAACATCTAACCAAACCAGGTCGCGCCGCTAAATTTCGCTGATGTGCAGAATCAAGAAAGTCAAGGTTGGGTGGCTCAAGCACGAGCCTAACCTAGACAGAAAAGTAGAGCAATTTTACCAAAATAATGATTCTGCACATTCAGCTATTTTTGGTTTTAAAAACGTTCCAAGGGAAAAGGAGTCGTTAGTCGGTTAGTCGGTTAGTCGGTAGTCAGGTAGTCGGTTAGTCAGTCCTTGGCTACGAAGGGGGTCTCCTACCGAAAAGGTGACCGCCAGAAGGAAATTCGGCTAGAATAAAGAAATTCAGGTTTAAATTAATTACACACATAAAGTGAGAAGTAATAGTTCGCGAGTTACGGTCCTGGTTTGGGAACGAGAACCTTCAGCACGATAGGGCAAATTGGGAGAAGCGTGACCAGCCCTTTACCCGACATGCTTAGGTAAGAGATAATTGTTAGCATTTTGTCATTTATTAATTTATGTTTATCTGAAGGGTGACCCAATAAAGTTGTATTTGTTTTGTACTTCTTGTTTTATTTCTCAGAGTGAGTGGTGGTACTAAAGAGTAATAACTGCTAAGTGTTCAGGGGGAGATCCCCATAACTTCGTAAAGGTCGAAAAGGCGTTTCGCCCTGGATACGTAGCAGCGACACGTAGGCCAAAAACGGACCTCGTGACAATATTTGTTACTGTTCTGATCATCCTGAGAAAATTAACCATTTCTGTCGAAATGTCGAAAAAAGCCCTCTAGCGGCAACATGTGAAACTAACAAAACTTCAAATATTACAACATTTGTAGCACAAGAATAGCCCTTTTCAACTAGCCCAAGAGTGTTAAAATCAGCTCAGCTGTTTCGAATATACAGGGTGTTTTTTCTGAAATCTTTGAATATACCTCACCACTTTATTTTTAGAGATACAGCCAAAAAAGATTCAGATTATCCTCTACTTTAAAGATAAGGTATTTTTTTGTTAGGTTAATATAGCGGAATTCGCAGAAAAATCAATTTCTTAGATTCAAGATTGCAGTTACGCCCCCTAGCGGCCATTTCAGAAACTTAAAAATATTTTCCAGCTTTTCTCTTGGCCATATTAGTAATAACTTTTTTCCGCAAGTCTCTACGATGGATGCAGTACCTCGCATTCTTATTTGGCCACCCTGTACATACACATTAGTCAAAGTGTGACCATTTTTTTCCTCCGATAGATTGTCATGACCCAAGCATTGTGTCCAAATAGTTTTGATTTTTGGAGGAGGGGGAGGGCAAACACTGATTAATCTTTGACTCGAAGTAACTTTTTTAATTTTTGACCAATCGAGGTACAGCGAAATGGCAAACTCTTTCTTGAGGAAACTGCTACCGGATGTATTAAGGAGATGATGATTTTCGCGAAAACGGACAAATGGTGACCGAATTTCAGATTTTGCAAATTTTATTTTTCGATTTTCGCAATGAAAGAGTAAATTGGGGGAAGTTTTTATTCGCCATCGGATGCGGAATTTTTTTCTCTTTGATTTGAGCCCTACAAGAACTCGATGCGATAATCAGGAAGGGAGGGAAGGGGGTGAAAGCGTTTGCCCTGTAGAAGGGCAAGGGATAGGGAAAAACCTGGAAACACACAAATATTTTGAGCAGCAACCAAACCACCTCCACCCCTTTTTCGAGGATACTGAACAAGATGGCGTCATCCAAAATTATTTTCGATTTGACCCCACCCTTCAAACGGCAAAAAACCTCCCCTAAAATGGGAAAATCGTGGATTCCGCATCTTCCTCCGGCAAAATATATCTTCCCTCTCCCCGATTTTCGAGGATACTGAAAATGATGATGGTATTCAAAATTATTTTCGACTTAGTCCCACCTCCCAAAAGGCCGAAAGTCATGTTTGCTTAAAAAAAATTTTCACCCTGTAGAGGGTGGTTGTTGGCCGTTTGGAGGATGTGGCCAAGTAGGTGTACAGATGTAACATTATAATTGTGCTCAAAAACGGGCGATGGCGTGGTTATTCTTGTTTACAGCAAAAAAAAAAAATTCACTCTGTACAGGGTGATTTTTAAGCGTTTCGAGGGTGGGACTAATAATTTTGAATACCGCCTTCGTATTCAGCATCCTAGAAAACCGGTGGGGGGGGGGGGGGATATTGTGCCGGTGAAAGACAGTACCTTGAAGCTGGCACAGACATTTCAGCCCGGACCAAAAATACCTATTGAATAATTTACTAACAATTTATTAGAAATTTACTCCACAAAAAAAATTTATTAACCTTGCCTATAAAAGTTATAAACTAATTTGCCACCTTCAACTTGAACCTGCACCGGACCTGATAAGACCTTGTAGAACATTTGCTAAATTTTAATTAGAATATTAACATAAGAATTGAAATTAAGAGTCCGTACCCTGGTCAAAATTTATGTGCCTGTAGAGTGCTAGAAAATGTACGATTACTTCAAAACGGTGTTATTTAAAAAAATAAGATAAACACAGGAATGAAGATAAAGACCTGTTTTAAGATCTTACTGTAATATTTTTTCAAAATATTGTACCATTTTTTTACTATCGGTAGTGAAAGTATCCCAAATAGACCAACTTTGAGAATTTTGTTTATAAAGTTTGGCAAATAAATTTAAAAAAATATTACAGTACGATCTTCACTTGCACATTTATCTTTCATTTGACACTAGGTTGAAAAAGATTGAACAAAAATTACTCAAAAATCTATGTCATGCACGAAACCTCTGCATGAGTAATTAACATTATAAATATGAAAATATTTTGTAATTTCTTATCGCTGCTCCTTTAAATTTCGGTGTTTCCACGCCCACTGCATATTAACAGGGTCGGATTCGGTTCTATGTGTTTATATAAACATTTTCAAATATGTGTAGATTGTAGATAGTTGTAATTAATATCGAACTATATTATTATGTACTGCAGTGATGTGAGATTTGGTGTATTAAAAAAGTAATGTTATTTGAATAAATTTCACATGAAAACTGAAAAGTGAAATATGAAAAATGAAAAATGAAAAATGAAAAATGAAAAATGAAAAATGAAAGATGAAAGATGAAAAATGAAAAATGAAAGATGAAAAATGAAAGATGAAAAATGAAAAATGAAAAATGAAAAATGAAAAATGAAAAATGAAAGATGAAAAATGAAAAATGAAAAATGAAAAATGAAAAATGAAAAATGAAAAATGAAAAATGAAAAATGAAAAATGAAAAATGAAAAATGAAAAATGAAAAATGAAAAATGAAAGATGAAAGATGAAAGATGAAAGATGAAAAATGAAAGATGAAAAATGAAATATGAAAATTGAAAAATGAAAAATGAAAAATGAAAAATGAAAAATGAAAAATGAAAAATGAAAAATGAAAAATGAAAAATGAAAAATGAAAAATGAAAAATGAAAAATGAAAAATGAAAAATGAAAAATGAAAAATGAAAAATGAAAAATGAAAAATGAAAAATGAAAAATGAAAAATGAAAAATGAAAAATGAAAAATGAAAAATGAGAAATGAAAATGACAATAATTAGTAAACCGTGTGAAGTTGGAACGGGAAGCTAGATTGGAATAAAAACAACCCTTATGATTTTGCCCAATAGTTATATTTACAAAAATAAACCGCAATCAAATAAATTAAGATTATTGAAATCTTTGAATTTTTCTTTGGCCCGATCCTCGTTATTTCTCCCAAGCAATTGCTCTCGAAAAAACTTCTTCATACAGGAAACTTTTCACTGTAGAAGCACAACTGGTCTTTGGAAGCATTCGGCAAATTTTTCCAAAATTGGATGAAGTTAACAATTTCTTTCTCAATTGCTTCTATTGTTTTAAGCTCATTTTCATTTTTGTTAAACAATTCCTTCAAGAACATATCTTTGAAACTATTGAACGTTTGATCATCCATGTCTGGTTTAGTACAGTACAGTACAATTAATCTCTTTCGACTTTTTACATTTTTTTTGTTTAATTTGATACTAAGTTGTTCGTTTTTCTTAATAATTTTTCCGGGACTATAGCCACTAATGTGTTTATATGTTTTATACAATGGCATCCTTGTATTTTTTGCTATTACTGCATTAAAACATCTTCCTCTGTAACTCCTTCTTAAAGTATAATTTACCCCTTTTCCTCCAATTTTTTGGGCTATCATAGCATTAAATTGTTCTACAACATTGTTGTCGACATTTTCTAAAAGACTTCTAGAATGTCCCGCTAGATATCTTACCGCATCCATGAGTTTTTCTTCAATGCCCCACAATTTAAAGTCATCGATGAAATTTTGTTCATCAGGATTAGCCTTTGTACAAAAATATTTTAATTCTGCACAACTTTTGTGTTCTCCAAAAATGTGACTAACACTATTTAAAATATATTTCTTAAGATTTAGAACCTTTTCATCCTGTGACTTTCCGGTTTCTTTGTTCCTATA